>CM030359.1:55298336-55485977 GCA_017893485.1 Hemerocallis citrina | reverse complement strand
ATAACTTATTTATACTCTCTGGATTCGATTGAGAGTCTATTTTCTAGAAGTTTTGACGGATTCAGATTTACATGCTTGTAACACTGGGAATCACTGTTTTACTACAATATGGTCTTACTGTTCTGAACTTGAGATTTGGCTATTTTATTCTTTCATGTATTATCTTGCACTCGTACATGTTTATCTTACAACTTGCACTTGTCACATGATCATGCCATGTTATTCTTGATATATTTTGTACATAGACATACTTGTTTGACATTAATAATAAATAACCAAGCCGGAGTTTAAGGGACAGATCTAATAGTGAATAATTCAGAAACGTGTACTCGGAAGGGGATCCACTGATCCTACGTGATTACTTGATACTTGTATGCAAGAAAAGATACTTGCCATTTGCACAACTTGACACGTGATTACATGATACATGATACTTGGAGCTTGGAGCTTAATTACTTGACTTGTTCCCGAGTATACTGCCCTCTATGGTCCACTATGAAATCTAAAGTGAAATTGTTTGCTGTAGCAACCATGTAAGGTGGGCTGCATGAAGTGCTACCTAGATAGTAATCACTACAAGACTTGATACATGATATTTGAACATGATACTTGAGCATGATACATGCTTACTTGATACTTGACTACATGATACTTGAGACTTGAAACTTGATACTTGATACATGATTACATAATACTTGACACTTGATGCATGTTTACATGATACTAATTACTTGACACTTGAGTCATGCCATTTACACTTGTTCACTTTGCCATGCTAGTTGTTTATTTTAACATCATGCTTATACCATGTTAATAGTTAGTTTCCCCATGTACTTGTATTCTACATTATAAGTGGCCCGTAACTTGCAATTGACGGGTACTTGTTTTCTCTTTCCCTCTTCACTACAATTGTTGAATTGTAGATTTTGGAGAACAGGTTCCAGACGGTATTGGTGACATGAAGTATTAGTGCTGCATTTTATTATTATTATTTCTTGTAGCTTGCTTGAACAATATTGTATTTTGAGACTTGGATTTATTCTTGTATTTGGGCAATGTGACCCAAGATATTTGTCTTATTCAGATCATGACTATTTGAGATTTATATATTTGGTTTCAAGTATTCTTGTTGGTATTTTGGTTCATGTGTGCATGTGGTTGATACTTTTGCTTCCGACTCTGATGATTCTTATGAATGTTGTAAAGATTCTTGAACAGCTTATTGATGATTGAAAATCATTTGCTGGGCTTTTGTCTCGTATTCGTATTCCGTATTCTTTTTGGGAAGCGGGGTGTGACAACGCATATCTTCATCTTCTCTTTCACGACGTATATATCTCTGGCGGTTTATTTTTTAGCTTTGTTGAAATGTCATGGAGAAAATTTGCATGTTCTGGTGAACACGTCTTCCCAACATGGCTAGTTGCTCAGATTCTTCATCTGATGAAGTACACGAAGAAGATGAACTAAATTCAGCCATTTCTAAATGAAAGAAGAAATTGGAGGATATTGTAGAATGTTTGTTTTTTAGGAGAAGATATTATTCGAATATATAGGGGATTTTCAACACAGTGTCTGTCCATGTGCTGCTTTATATGACATAAAGTGATACATAACTAAAGAAGATGGGTATAAAGTTGACGGTCGTGGTTGTCGTATGTAAATGTAGGGTTAAAGTCTAAAAGTTAATGTAGGATAGTGATATTCCCTTGTCCATGCCACCCATCTAAACCAAGGGTAGTCATATTCTCTTGTCCAAAAAAACACAACATGACATAAAGTTATCATGTAGGGTTTAGTGTGAATGACATTTTTGACCTTATGTACTCATTTCAACTAGATCACATCAAACTAGAATACACGTTCATTAAGTATTAAGCATTAATTAAACATTAAGCATTAAAAAACACAACTAGACAACACTGATCACCTAGGTGAAACATTAATTAAACAATAATTAATGAGTACACGTTCACATTAAACATTATTTACAATTGCTAGTCATCATTATCAAACTGTGTATTTGGCATATATTCCGGTGTCGATTGAAGACTTCTCATACCAGAAGTTGATGGTCGATCGGTAGAAACACTTCTCCTGCCAGAAGTTGACGGTCGATCAGAAACACTTCTTCTGCCAGTAAATACTTGAGCAGGAATAGATTCTTTCAACACAGTGTCTGTCATTATGAATCGCCTTAATTGGCCTTCATTATAAGTCAACTCCTGGTACCGTTGGTATAACTCCTCCTGCAATTATTGTTGGTAAATTATAAAAATAGGAAAAAAATCATCGTAGTCTAAATGAAATTTGAATATCGATGGAAAATGTTATGAGGTATGCTCACATATGACATTTCAACGCGAGGCTCCAAATTGCAAAATCCCTCTTTGATAATCCTCGTAACTGTACCACCTGCAAAAAATGGAACTTCAACTACACATTTGCCATGTACTGGAGGAACATGTCTGTTTGTTTCTATTGTATACTCTGAAGGTGCCCAAAAAGGAGGAGCAGGGAAGGGAAATTGAGCATTTGGATCACTAATGCTAGCTGGACCAATAAAATCCACATTCGTACCATGCGACAGAGTCGGCATAATAGAACCTATTGATACCTTTGCCCAATACTTATCGTACCTCTTTTGTGGTACAAGCCGGACCAATACTGACGCGTCAATAGGCGTACAAAAATATTGTGGTAATATTCGAGGCACGAATTTTGGTGGGTCAATTGGGAGAGTAATAAATCCCGTAATTTGGCAACAACAACGATCACCTAGATACCATACACCCTATATCGTATACATATTTTCAAGCACACATACAACTGTTTTAGGGTGATGCATTCAATAATAAATTAAGATCAATCAAAAACATTGCAAAAATGAATTTTTTTTACCTACGAGCAGTACTAAAAAATAACTCGGTGCCGAGATAGTATGTTCGCAATCTGAACTTCACACTCAGCCTCGTACCTCGATCCCGAATAAGGCTGCCAAATAATAAATGCAGAAGAACGCATCTCCAATTGATGTCTGGCGATGCCAATGTTATACCTAATTGTGTCTGCTATATTAGTATCCAATTGATCTTTGTTCCAACATGTAATTTTGGGCCATTTATCGGAAGCCATTAAAATATTTGCTATATCTTTCATTTTTGCAGTTATTGGAACACATGTACTTGTATATTCATAAGCCCAATACTGTAGATGAAAGAGCTATATTAGTTTAAAAATAAATAATAACAAATTGTATCAATTAGTTTAATATATAGCTTTCAAACACATCTAATGTTACCTCTAGTACTTGCCATGGACTGTTAAAAGACTTGACTTTAACTCTGCTGCAAGAATCTAGAGACATATATAGTAGTGACATTGCTTGGCCGCCCCAATTGTATGTACCCACTTTATTAAGATCTTCTAGTGCTGCAAGACAATCAGATCTGATCATGCAAGCAGCGTTGGAGAAAAGAAACTCTGAAAGAACGAAAGAACATTAAGAACGCTCTTGTGATCATCAACGCTAGATTATCATCAACTTGAGTTGTTTTGATCACGTTGCAATGAAAATACTTCTTCAGGAATGAACTGCGTATTGTTGAAGATTTCCAATCTTCTTCAGTAATCTCAGGAAAAAACGAGATTGTACAATTTCGAAGGGATAATCTTCATCATTGCACGGAGGGGACCGGATCCGATCGATAACCCCGTTAGCATTGTCCAATCTAACGGGGTGAATCCCAACTCACCACATGGTAAATGAAAAGTGTGTTTAGTATCCCACGATCTCTCAACCAAGGCCTCCACAAGCCTCATTGATGATTTTTCCATATTTATTGTGAATAAATGCTGCCACCCGGTTTGATCGATTAATTGCTTCACTAATGGAACACAGGAACATCACTCGTATGCCTTTATTGGAACACTCCAATTTCCCTTAAATTTACAAAATCCACCTGCAGACTGATCGGTAATAAGTTGATACAGATGTTGGTGGTCATCAACCACTGATTTCCACAAATTTGGATCGGCAAAATCACGAGATTCTGTCATCGGTTCGGCCTCTGTACTGGTGTTGCCATGATCAGATCCACCTCGAATAGTGAATTTTATTCTACCGATATATCTTCGAATGGACATGTTTTTTGTTAGATACGAAGATAGTAGTTTGAATAAAGAGGAATTTTTAATTTGAAGATGGATGAGAAGATTTGGCGTGAGAGGTATGCATTTATATAGGATGAGGTGAATGGGGGATTGAATGTAAGTTAACATTTCCACTTAAAAAAAAAATTTAAAACAGACCAGACGGATGAAGGTATTCTGTCCGGTTCGTTTTTGGCATTTTTTGAAGGGGAGGGGCAAAACGGTCATTCCGCCAACAACTTAAAAAAATTTAAATAAACATGAAAACAAACCAGACGGATGAAGATCATCCATCTGGCTTGTTTAATTTGTTTTTTAATTGTTTTTTTCAATGTTTTCAATGACAAATAAATAAATAAATAAATAAATAAATAAATAAATAAATAAATAAATAAATTTACAACAGATGAATGAACAAGCACCGTCCAATACAATTTAGATAAAAACAAATAAAAAGTTCTCAAACGGAGGGTGAAGCTCCGTCCATTCCTTTTTCAATAAAATAAAAATCAAAAAAGCATTAGACGAAGGAACAAGATGTAACACCCTGTATTTAAGCGTGTATATATAATATTATATTGGGATACTATAATAATAATAATAATAATATATATATATATATATATATATATATATATATATATATATATATATATATATATATATTAAAATAATAAAGAGATGAGATAAGTTGTTGGATGTTGACCTATAGGAGGATCCTATGGGTTTGATTGAAAAGGGATTGATGAAAGTGGCCTATAGGATCTACTATGGGGCATAGGCATTAAATGTTGAATAAATGAAGTGTGCATGCATGGAATGGAGGGGGTGACGTGGCTTTGGAAATGAGGTTTAGTCCCACATCGTGGGTTAAAGTGTGTGTGTGTGTGTGTGTGTGTGTGTATTAGGAACCAAATGAGAAAGGTTCACCTATAGGGTTAACCCACCTTTTGATGGTATCTGTGGTAGGCGTGGCTAGAGTTTTGTGTCCGTTCTTTCACGTACGTGCACGTGTAGCAGCGTGCACAAATGAGCCGGTCTCAGGGTGTTACAAATCTAATTAAGTGGGCACGTCAGTAATTCTACTGACGCAATGCTGATAAAAAAACATCGATCTCCAACTATCACACCCACAAGTCATCTTAAATGGAAAAGAAACGTGTATCCTTATTTTCTAGTGTTCGTGTATGCCATGACCTGAAGTCTACTACAAAACACAGAGTACATAACTGATGCACTTAATCTAATGTTAGCAAGATGCTGGACACACATGCATCCCATACTATATATGCCCCAGATCAAGCCGTTTCTCCAGTTTCAGGGATTTGAACCATCGCTATGCAATGCATTCTACTATTGTACACTTCCTATTCCAAAACATGATTGAGGAGGTATATAAAAAGAAATAATTCGGGGAGATACCCCGTTGTCACCAATAATTGTTGCACCGGACCATCCTCAAAAGCTGTGACGAACTTACAGATATGCAGCAGCATATCCATTGCACAGAAGATCCATTATAATCCATTTGTGTCCACAAACATAGAATATGACGGCCTCGAAGGTCTAAAACCCCATATCCGCCAGGAAATCAACATCCCGTTCTTACCATGGTACTTCAGGATTCAACAGTGCAAGATACGCACAACAGCACGTATCCCTAATGACAGGAAGAGACACCCCATAGTTATCACCACCTAATGCCAACTCTCAGAACGAGTCGGATATAGGGAATCACCCCTAACACCAGTTCGGTCTTCAAGCGAAATAATAAAGGAACCTAATTAATTCAATTTACTAAAAATGAGTTGTTATCCAAATCACACTCGGTGTCGATCAACAATGTCGAGCCTGACTAGTCTGTCAAAATAACAGTCATCATGGGAATCAAATCCGCTGATTCTAATACCTTCGTAGGTCATTGACCAAATATTCTCGGCCCGTGACCCTCAGCGAGTAGTCCAACGGCGCCTAAAGGATGCAACATAATCGAATGAAGGTAAGCACACACACAATCATCAATTCCTGACCATTGATAGACTCAGGCATCGAGACATCAAACACAGACCGACCAGAGCTATATCTCAACTCACTCATGTCCACCATGAGTACTAAGCACAGGAGCATGTCTAAGTTCCAAATCAAATGCTAAAAACATCTTTAAAACACAATAGCTTAAGATCACCACACTGCGGTATGTAGAGGATTCTTCATCAATTGTCTGATGAAATAGTTCAAGAAATAATAGTAGCTGTGACCCAAGCTACGCTCATCGGAATCCAACACACTCAGAATTTCTAGAAGGATAAGGAGATCCACTGCAATCCCCTAGTGGACGACTCCCTCAAATTCTTTAAAGAACTCAAGTCCCCAACTTAACTTAAGCTCGAAGTCAACAAAACAACAGGTTGCTAAACTTGCAACGACCATAACTTCCAGCACACAATTCGAAATTGCTTGAAATTTCCCATTCTGGAAAGATATGATCATAGTCTACAACTCACTAGTTAACCATTTCCTCAATTTCGATCATCTTGACACCATAAAAACCTCATACACTCTCAGCTTGTACATTCCTTTATGCACTCGCTGCACCTTTCCAACATCATAAAAACTTGCTCGCTCATCGGAGTTACTCAATTCCAGGTTCTATAGAAAGGTGGGAGTGTCTACTACAACTTCTTAGTTGAACACATCCCCAGATTCCATCACTAAAGTCCTCAATAACAAAAAATCCATCGGGTGTACAAACAGGGGAAATTTTGATTTTTTCAATAAACAGGGCATTGACTAGACTGGATATGCCCTAGTCTTTGAAAAATCATAACTCTCAACCTACAAACTGTAATTAAAAAAATCCAGTTGGGTTAGAAAGCTATGGCTCCCTACTACGACTCTCTAGTTGGTCAATTTCCCAAATTCTTAACGAATAATTTCAGAATTTTCCATCTTCACAGACTAGTGAATTTGTACTCAGCTGAACCCAGTCCTCTTTAAAATTCAATAATAAATCAACCTTAAGTCCAATGCTCATGAAATTTGAGATTCTTAAACCACACACATACCACTCCATTGTGTCCAAAACTTGTATTTAGATTCATTTCACTCAATGAGTTATGACTCCTCAAAGGTAGCATCCAATTTCAGCTGCTCTTTCCCAACACCAAACCTTCTAGAAGTCTTGGAAGTTTCTTGGAAACTTCTCATCTCCTAAGTCAACATCCACATGGTGAAATATTCTCACCATTGGATCTCCATCAAGATCCGAGCTATGATCATATGATACTAGGGTTCCTAACCCTAGGTTAGGTCAAGTAACCCTAGGTCACCATATCCCAATTCTAACCCTAGTGCACAAATACAACCCACATTCAATTCAAGCACTAGATTAATTGAAAATAACCAATATACATAATTTAAAATCTATAAAAATATGTGTTTTATAGAAACTATAATTTCCTCCTGAAAATTGTCTGGTCGAAACAATCGGGACAATCTATAGTTTAATTGAGAAGATATCCTGAGTTTACCTCATCGGGTTCAGAACAACTCATATGTCTGAAATTTCTCAATTAAAATGGATAATTAATAGAAAATGTGTAATCGTGTGCAAATCTTGACTGTGCACGGATTACAATGCAAAAATAGCTATATGCTATTTTGCGGAGTATTACATCACTCCCTCCTTAGAATCGTTCTGTCCTCAGAACGTCTCTGGTGGAGAAGAAAACAAAACACAATCATCGATGGTTCATGAGATATTTCCCTGAACCATCTCCAGTTCTCCGAGTGATTTTCCCGTTAAACTGGTCTTCTATCAAGTTGAACTGTTGCTCCCCAGCCTGCCGGACAGACCCATCATGAATTCGATGATGCCATCCTTCTGCTCCTGCTGTGGAGTAGACGATAGTTGCATTACCTTGCTTGTTCTTTACCACAAGTGATGCTAACTTACTTTTTGACTACGACTTTTGCTGGTTGGTGGCCACTCCCTTCTTAGAAAAAAAAACGAAGTCGCACATTCCTGTTCTGATCTTCTATCAGCTCTTTTTTCCTGCACTTCAGGTTATGTAGCGACATCCGGTTGCAGTTTTGCCTTCTGGATATTCGGCTGCAGACTTGCCTTTCTATATCTAGTTGCAGGTTTGCCTTCTGGACATTCGGTTGCAGAATTGCCTTCCGGTATCCAGTTGCAAGTTTGCCTTCTAGACATTCGGTTGCAGAATTGCCTTCCGGTATCCAGTTGCAGGTTTACCTCCATTGATGTCTGGTTACAGACTAGTCGCCGCTGAACACGACTGCACCAAGCTTGTTAGTAAAAATGAATTACATTGAGACTGGTTCAGATATAGGAAAGATCACAATCATAAGTTGGAAAGCGCTACCATATGATTTATGATCATCCTATCTGCCAATCTAAGCTTAATTAGAAGAAAAGTCATTCATCCAGGAAGCACTTTGAAAAGTTTTTCAAAATATAATATCATTCCTAACGGAGTTGAACATCCAGGATACAAGGTGGATTACATCTTTCTTTTACTTCCAAAACATTTCAAAACATACTTAGCCCACATAATCTTAATCCTCATTACTGACGTTCTGTTTCTTGCTTGATGAGCATCCTCCTTGTAGTTGTGGGCAATTCGGCTTGATATGTCCAAATTTTCCATAGTCGTAACAATTCTTGGCTATAATTGTTGGGCATTTTGACTTGAAGTGTCCGTCTTTCCCACATTCAAAACAACTTTTGGTGGTAATTGCCTTCTTGGAGCGTTTTCTTCGTGAACATTTGGTTCTTTTCCCAGTTCCCCTTGGTTTGATAATCTTCTCAGCAGTTCTTGGCTTGGTGTCTTCTTGCAGTTCCCACCAATGATTCTGTAAGCGTGTTATATAGGATTGAAGTTGCCTTTGCTCTTTCTTTAGGTGTGTAATCTGCTGCTCGGCCTGGCGAACCTCCTTGTCCTTACCTTCCTTTAACATTTTCACTCTCAGATATATGTCGGCTTTTATCTGTTGCTCCACGGTTGGGTTTGATGATGGTGGGAGTGAGTCCCCTTCATTCTCGGCATGTTTTGGAACTTCTATTATTTCTTCTTCCACTGACATCGGTCCATTTGTGGGCATTGGTTCATCTGCTACTACTGACACATTATTGATGAAGATATCTTCGAACACCATTCTGCAAAATACAAACGAGTTCAGTCCTGGTCAGAGAGAAATCTCAGATATATATCGATTGCTCGAACCATCTGAACACAATCCTACCTCTAATTGACATTTTAAGTTTTTATTTCCTACTGTGTTAGACTGCAATTTGAAGTCAGCTTTTTCAGCAGGGTATTTACTACCCCTTACTAAATAAGTTTGAAACCTCATCAAATGACCTCTAAAAATTCTAAAATTTGAGAATCACCAAATAGACTCATACCACAAGATACTTCCAAAATTTCATAGCAATATCATAAACACACAAGGAGTTATGACCCTTTGAACCTCGGTCAAAAAACAGTCAGCTTCAGCCACAACTTCCAGACCAGTTATATTCTACAATTTCTTTGCGGTATCAAACGTCCTCGAAAAATTATGAAATTTAAGAATATAGTTATAGAAACATACAAGAGTGTCCACAAAAATTCCTAGCTCAAAATACTCAGTCCACACTGAGTTACAAAATCGGAAAACACATGACAAATTTTCACAGTCAGCAGCATTTTCAGCTACTTGCTGTCCTGAGTTTGACTCGGTGTTTGGGATACTAAATTGCATCCAAAAATTATAAAAAATATTCATGGATGCTCTAGATACATAAAAGAAGAAGTCTCCAAAATTTGAGCCCCAAATTCCGAACCGTTTGAGAGCAAACAGTTCTCAAACTCATACTCACAAACATGCTTCTAACAAAAGTCTAGAAAAGAAGTTATTCTACAATACAACTTTTCTTTTCTTAACATAACCATACTCATACATGGCCAATCAAGTTTATTTAGCTACTTACACATGCTAATCATCACATACAAAAGAAAGACTAAATCTTTTTAAGTTTAGAGAATCACCCACATCTTTAATGTTGCAAGAGCTCCTTGTAGCTTTGCTTGCTCTTCTCCTCGGCTCACTTGCTCCTTGCTTTGTAGAACTTGTCCAACCCTACTACACCTCTCCTTCTCTACCTCTTCTTCTATTCTCAAAACTTCACCTTTCTTTTCTTCTCCTTTTCTCTATTCTATATTTTTTGAAGAATAAGAACAAAGTAGAGAAATGAAAGAATGAGAGAGTGAGTGGAAAAGGGATTTTATAGGAATGAGGGAGCTAGAGTTTTGGAGTGTAGGGGCCGGCCAAGATGAGGGGTGGAGATGGGGGTGGAGTGGAGTGGATGGTGAGATGAGGTGCCAACACAAAACCTTCAAGAAGTCTTGGAAGTTTCTTGGAAACTTCTCATCTCCTAAGTCAACATACACATGGTGAAATATTTTCACCATTGGATCTCCAACAAGATCCGAGCTATGATCATATGATGCTAGGGTTCCTAACCCTAGGTTAGGTCAAGTAACCCTAGGTCACCATGCCTCAATTCTAATCTTAGTGCACAAATATAACCCACATTCAATTCAAGCACTAGCTTAATTGAAAATAACCAATATATATAATTTAAAATCTATAAAAATATGTGTGTTATAGAAATTATAATTTCCTCCCGAAAATTGTCTGGTCGAAACAATCGGGACAATCTATAGTTTAACTGAGAAGATATCCTGAGTTTACCTTATCGGGTTTAGAACAGATCATATGTCTGAAATTTCTCAATTAAAACGGATAATTAATAGAAAATATGTAATTGTGTGCAAATCTTGACTGTGCACGGATTACAATGCAAAAATAGCCATATGCTATTTTGCAGGGTATTACACAAGATCCGTCCAATTCATTAGTTTATCGAATTTTAAAAATAACGATAGCAGCGATTTTTGCTAAATGCTAAACCCTAAAAGCTAAATATGAAAACTTATACAAAAACGACAGTGGATGCTCTGAGTGGACACACTTGCTTCATACTAGCTTTGAATTATTAGCAGTAATGATGATATTTTGGAATTTGGAATGCAGAGATGCAATTGTGACGTGGATCAAGAAGAAGATAGGGCCTGCGGTTGAGAACATAACAACAACTGAGGGAGCAGAGGAAATCTTGTTTTCTAAAACCCCACTTGTTTTGGGGTTCTTCAATTCGCTAGGGGTACTCTCTTCTTGCCTTTTTATTTGATTTGCGCGAACTGTATCATTGTATCATTTTCATTTGAGCATAATTTACTCATGATTGACTTCAATTGTTTTATTGTCGATGCAATTGTGTTTTCATATAGAAGTAGCCTTACCTAATTGAAACGTTTATACTTTAGTTCATTATGAAGAAACATTTTATGAATTAGTTTTTCCGTTACTACCAATCTAAATGTGCAAGAAGGCTCCTCAGATAACTGAATATTTTCGTAGTGATAGGAGATGTGGCCTTGGATAAGAATGATTAATGAAGTATTACAATGCTGTCCTGGAATGTAGTAAGAAAGAATTAGCTGCTATATGTTCTCTTTCAAAGTGCTAAGAATGTCGAACATTCTCGTTATTGATGGATACTGAGTTGTTCGTTTGTATTAATTCGTGAGTTTGCTAAAAGTTTCAAATACCGAAAACTCAATTTTGACATATTATTTTTCACTGTTCAACACTGTAATGGAAAAAGAAATATAGCAGTGCTGGACCACTATTATTATTTAAGTCGAAGGTGAAAAGAAAACCACCTTTTAAGTACAAATAAATGTCTCAAGTCTTTTTCATTTTTGAAGTTGAGTGGTTTTATTTGTTCTCTAGTTTGCTTTGACTAGTTTTGAAGGATGACTTTCTTGAAATGATTGCAGGATGTAAGAGTCAGAATTTTTTTCCAAACTGTCCAACTTTTTGAAAGTTTTTTCCAAACTGCCCTATTTTTTTTTTTTAATTTACAAACCACCCCACTCGATCTTTGTAGTTATAATACACGCGGTTTTTCAAAAATCGAGTATTGCACTTTGAAAAATCGAAGAGCAAGACTTGGTCTTTGAAAGACCGCACGTATTATAACTACACTCGGTCTTTCAAAGACCGAGTCTTAGACGGGGGGATTATTTCAGATCTGTTTCTTTATTCTTCTCTCTCTCTACTTTATTCTATTCTATCTTCTCTAACTCATCTCCCTCAATCTAGGGCGACCTCCTACCCACAAAATCTCATCTCAATCTAAATATATTTACCAATTCTTTCATAACCCTCTCACCTTCCACTATAAAAACCCTAAACCCATCTTTTGAAAGATCCATATTTTGGAATTTTGCTAAATTTGAAGAGAATAGCAATTTCAACTCTTTTACCCAAATAAATATGGTTCTATCCTTGGAAGCTTGTGAAGGTATGATGAGTATTGGCCTATAATTTTCTACATTTTTTATAGATTATGTTTGTGGTTAGATAATAACTCGCATATTCGTATAAATATATGTAGGTATGGATCTCGAGATTCCTATTTGGTTATACTTTGGTGGTGAAATAATTTGTGATCCAAAGATTGGTTGTTGCTATAGTGTGTTGGATCCGAAAATAGTTTGGGTACCTCGTACTATTACATTTGCAGAAGTAGTTGAGAAAATTTATGAAGTTACTAATTGGGATAGGAATCGATGGAATATGAAAATTTTAGCTCAATACGCAACAGGTAGAGGAGATGGTCAGTATTTTATGACAGTGCCCGTATCTACTGATAATGCTATGAAGTCAATGATTGCTAGGACATTTGATCCCAATTATACTTGGTCTGCATTAGAGTTATATATTCAGCAAATTCAAATTTTGAATGCTCAGCCACATGATATTCCTAGTTCAAGCTTCATAAGGGTAGTACCTACACAGCAGATGGGGTCTAACCCCGCTCAATGTTCACAACCAAATTCACTGTCCTCACAAGAAAACACCTTCATAAATACAACAAACCCGGATTCTACAGATGTTGAGTTACCACGCCAACCTAGTCCGGTTCTTGACTATGTTCCAAATGACAGTGTATTTGAACTCTTTCAAAATGAAGTCATTAACAACAACTTATTAGACGATGATGAAGAAAAGGAAGAAACAGACGATGAAGTTGATGAAAGTGTAGAAAATGACGATGGCAACGAA
This sequence comes from Hemerocallis citrina, assembly GCA_017893485.1. Taxonomy (NCBI): domain Eukaryota; kingdom Viridiplantae; phylum Streptophyta; class Magnoliopsida; order Asparagales; family Asphodelaceae; genus Hemerocallis; species Hemerocallis citrina. The sequence continues at coordinate 55,472,624 of CM030359.1, read as the reverse complement.
GATGATGATGTAGCAAATGTAAATCCTACGAACAACAGTTCTAATGAAGTGAGAGCTACTGATAGCTATGCTAATGTTAACGCTCATGTTACCGAGGAGATGGCTCAAAGTGCTAGAGTACACCTAGTTCCACAAGAGTCGTCTGGTTCATCCAATATAGACAAATTGTACGTTGGACAGGAGTTTGTAAGTAAAGAGTTGATTCAGCAAGCTGTGAAGGTGTATTCTATTAAGAAACATCGTGAATTTGTCACATTGAAATCTTCACCATCACTGTACACTGTTAAATACAAAATGGCACCTAGAAAACGTACAATTGAGGAGATCGTACAAGGTCTCCCAGGAGTAAGTGATGGTGGATACCCTTGGAGATTACGAGCAATTGTTCCAAAAGGCGGGACAAATTTTGTGGTGAAGAAGATAGTTGGGCCTCATACATGTACAAATCCTATGTTGAATCAAGACCACTATAAAATTGATGCTAACCTTATTTGTAATTTGATTGTGGGTGTGGTGAAAAAGGATATTGGTTTAACACCGTGGGCAATTATTGAGATTGTGAAAATACAATATAATTATCAGATTTCATATAAGAAAGCTTGGATTGCAAAACAAAAGGCAATTGAGAGGTTGTTCGGTACCTTCGAAGAAGTATACACGAAGCTGCCTTTTCTACTAACAGCAATTCAAGTAGCAAATTCAGGAATCGTTGTCCACTGGAATAAATATGAGTCTAGTCCTAGCGAAGAAACATTCAAGGGAGTATTTAGGGCATTTGGTCCTTCGATTGAAGGTTTCAAGTCTTACAGACCTATTATTAGTATTGATGGAACTCACTTGTACGGTAAGTACAAGGGTTGTTTGCTAATTGCTGTTTTCCCGAATGCGAATGGTTGCTTATTTCCATTTGCATTTGCATTGGTTGATGGAGAGAGTATAAATACGTGGACATGGTTCATGAGTTGCATTCGGTATTATGTCACCGATCGTACTGAGTTGTGTGTTATCTCAGATCATCATGCTGGTATATTGTCTGCTATGGATTTGCAAAATAGAGCTTGGAACGAACCAAATGCATATCATCGTTATTGTATGCATCATTTTGCCACAATTTTTTTTAGTAAATTTGGTAGCAAGGCATTGCGGAAAAAGGCCAAAATTATAGCTTATCAAAACCAACCCAAAAAGTTCATGGCCAAACTCGCTGAACTTGAAACCGTCAATGTGGAGGCGGCTAATTGGTTGAAAGAGAAGCCCGTTGAGAAATTGGCACTTTATGCAGTTCAAGGCCGAAGATACGGCATAATGACTACGAACCTGTCAGAAGTCTTCAATTCAGTCTTGAAAGGAGTCCGTAGTTTACTAGTAACTGCGATTGTTGAGACGATCTTCTTTCGTCTCAACTCTTACTTCACTACTTGTCGACAGGAAGCTAGTAAGCTTTTATCTGAAGGGATGATTTTTGCTAGAAGTGTACATGATTTGATTGATAGTCGCTGTGAGAGATTAAACGGACATGAGGTTACAATGTTTCATCATCAGCCTGGAGTTTTTTTCTGTGAGAACGGGTATATGCATAGTAAATGGAGATAGGAAGGGTGGGAACCTGCACACTGTGAACTTGGGTACGAAAACATGCACATGTATGAAATTTCATCTATATCATATTCCATGTTCTCATGTATTGGCAGCTTGTGCATATCGTGCAATCGATCACGAGCCTTTTGTTGATAAATTTTACCTTGTCACGTCATTAGCACAAACTTGGGCTCCTGTGTTTAATCCTATTCTAGATCAAGCGTATTGGCCTACTATTGACAGTCCACGACTCGTACCGGATGCTAGTTTGCGACGTTCACGGAAAGACCAGCCTAAATCCACGAGAATACGCAACGACATGGATGTGAGAGATAGTTCTAGCAGGGGTTCAGGGATGAAATGTTCAAGTTGTGGTTTGGAAGGACACAACAAGCGTCGATGTACTAACAGAGTATCTCAAAACATTTAATTTGATTATGTGCTTTCTACTGTGTTTGTAATATTTATATTGAACTAAGTACTCAGTTTGGATGTGTTTAATTATGGAAAATGAATGATTGAATGAGCTTTAAAGTTTTTTTATTCAAATATTAGCCAAGGGAGTATTTTGGAATCAATAAGTTTCAAATATATTGGAATCAAGCAGTTTTGAAGTTTTTTTGAAAAAAAATTGTACAGGCATAAGACTCGGTCTTTCAAACACCGTTCTCATTTTAACTAGACTCGGTCTTTGAAGCTGATTGAAAAATATAGCTTACAGACGCAAGTATAGTTATAATGAAAACGGTCTTTGAAAGACAGAGTCTTGAGTTCACTTTTTTCCAAAAACCAAGATGTTCTCTGGAAATGAGTGAACACGACAATCGGTTTTTGAAAGACCGTTCTTAATATAACTAGACTCGGTTTTTCAAAGACCGAGTCTTCAATCCAATTGAAAAAAATTTCACAGATTGAAGACTCGGTCTTTGAAAGACCGAGTCTAGTTATATTAAGAACGGTCTTTCGAAAACCGTCTGTGGAGTTCACTCATTTCCAGAGAACATCTTGGTTTTTGGAAAAGAGTGAACTCAAGACTCGGTCTTTCAAAGACCGTTTTCATTATAACCAGACTCGGTCTTTCACTCGGTCTTTGAAAGACCGAGTCTTGCGTCTGTAAGCTATATTTTTCAATCAGCTTCAACACCCGGTCTTTCAAAGACCGAGTCTTGAGTTTAATTGAAAAAAAAACTTACAGGCACAAGACTGGGTCTTTGAAAGACCGTGTATGTTAATACCAAACTCAGTCTTTCAAAGACCGAGTCTAGGCTTAAATTTCACCATTACAATTTCTATTTAAGCATTTCCTCTTTACATTCGCTAAGATGAAGCTCACATACAGTTTCAACTATTTTTCAATCACTTTCTCATTCATTTCCACATTCAATCATTTTCACATTCATTTGCACATACAGTTTCAAACAACTTCTCCACAACCACAACAACAATCTCATGAACATCTCGAGAAATCTCCAACATCTCAACAACAATCTCATAAACATCTCGAGAAATCTCCAATATCTCAACAACAATCTCATAAACATCTCGAGAAATCTCCAACATCTCATAAACCATCTCATAAACAATCTCATAAACATCTTTAACATCTCATAAATATCTCGAGAAACATCTCCATCATCTCATAAAAAGTTGAAACATCTCTAATTTTACAACAACAATCTCAAGCTAGCAAGATCAAGCAAATTCAAAATACTACAAAATCAAACTAACTTAAAATATTACAACATCTAGCAAATTCAAAATAGTAAAAAATCATACTAACTTAAAATATTACAACATCAAACAAATTCAAAATGCTACAAAATCAAACTAACTTAAAATATTACAAAATCAAGCAAATTCAAAATATTACAAAAACAAACTAACTTATAATATTACAACATCAAACTAACATCAAGCTAACATATAACTCAAACTAACATCAAAAGATAACATGCATTTACGGACAAGATAGTGGGTCTCCTACATGGACACAAAAATCAAGGGTCAGGTGTAAAGAAGTTAGTGGATCTTCGTTGTCTTCTACCACGTTGTGGAGTAGCCTGTGTTAGACTGGAAAATGGAATATTCTCCTCTTCTTGAATCTCACCCCCAACTTGTTGTTGTATACCCTCCCCTTCTATCTCAGCCCCTGCTTGTTCTTCGTATTCTGATTCGCTTTGAGGTTGAGGTGGGGGCCTTCGAACAACTCTCTTTCGTCGAACACCAGAACGGCCGCTCGTTTGATGTGTGGAAGTCCTTAGTATTGCATCAAATGTTGCTCTCTCGCCCACAAGATCAGCTTGTGCACGGCAACAAGATAACATCTCCCGTATGGTTTTCTTCGTCTGATTGGCGACGTTGCTATTCAACAAAGTTGCACATTTCTTTGCAATGGCCCAAGTCTGGCTCAACTGAGAATCATGAAAAGTTAAAAGATTATGGTACTTACATATACACATACATATATAAATTTTTTTTTTATATAAACTTAAAAATTTAAAACGAAACTTTAAAACTTACAAATTTCCGAACAGTGGATCCCTTCGGTTGGTACATCGGCAACTTCATGGAATGTTGATCTGCTGGTTCGTTTCCTGGTCAACGGATCAGGACTACCACTCCAGCAGGAGTCTGCAACATCGGAGAGATATACCATCTAGTCACTCTCTCGTACCAAGCCATGTACACCCCATGCACCGAGAGGTCAAACGGTGGAATGTTACCAATGATTTCATCGAAACGGTGTACATTCCATCTCTGAACATACACAGAGAAGCAAGCGGCCCAATTGTGTCTGGGGGTGCGGCCCAATTGTGTCTGGGGGTTCGACCCATTCTTGTGATATTGTGCATCCCTGCATTGAATGGCTCGGCAACTGGAATCCCTTGGTGAAGACCAAACTGGCATAGCACTCTATCGGGGTAGTAGAACTCGACAACCCCAAAGTTGATTAAAGGTGCTTTCGTGAGCCATAAATCACGCCTGTACGTGCAATTAGGTGGTATTCGAAGTACACGATCCTTCGTGTAAGGAAGCCACACGACACAGTCAGCTGCCAACCTATCCAACTCATCGCGGTAGTACGTTAAGCACCTGTTGGGGTTGGCTATCCATGTAAGTTTGCCTATCCAGTAAACACCGATATGAGGTAGCATGTCCACGTCATCGGGGAGAACTATCCAGTGCGGAGATTGGATCCGTACTACAGGCCGACCGACGTGAATGCGCTCCTAACTCCAGATTTGAAGTAAAATCAAAGGCCCATTCATCTGGTTCGAATCTATACTGGCCAAACACAAACTCCAGTACAGTGATGATAGTATGGCACTGCCCCAACTGTAATGGCTAGCGTTTCCTAGATCGGCGATTAGTGGTAAGAACATCAATGAGATGCTATTTCCTGACGAATTTGGAAACAATACAGTGCCGAATAGCGTGAGAATTTAGGCCCTACAATAGCACTCCACCTCCGCCGCAGTTGAACCTACATTCAATTTATTCTTAAACTTGTCCTTCAACCACTTCAAACGAATAAATTTACCATTAACCGCACCAGCTTCAACTTCGACACCTAAGAACTCCTCGACTATATAAACCGGGTCGAAGTCCATTGATCCTGTGACTGCCTCTCCATCGATTTGAAGCCCGGTAAATATGAAAACGTCCTGCAGAGTGACTGTCATCTCCCCAACTGGCAGGTGAAAGGAGTGTGTCTCAGGCCTTAATCTTTCAAGAAGTGCTTCCAAAAGAGGCTGATCGCACTTGATGGAGGTCATCCTACCAATACCGTAGAACCCATAGTCTCTTAGTATCTCGTGTATACGTGGGTGCATAGGTAGTGGATGACCAGTCCTAAAGCGGCACTCCGTAGCCTTACCGTTCCAAATATTCTGCGATCGATGCAACGGTTGAAGAGTGAGGAGTGAAGGGTCGAGGGGTCCTGGGCCTCCAGAAAGGATATACGATGATGAAGGGACTGAAGAAGAAGTGCCCGCCTCATTTGGATTGACTTCAACCTACATAATAATAACATTTACATCAATAGACCGAAATTTCATATAATTCTATTAGAATCAACAATTAATTACTTACATTAGTACCCTCGGTATGAGCACGACCACAACCACGACTACGTCCACCGCGAGTACGTGCTCCATCGCCATGTGGAGGTCTACTACTTTCTCCTTCTTCCATGTTCCCCATTGTGCGTGCCATTTACAATAAAATACAAATCCTACAACTTCAGCAAAATTGATATTAACTACACATAACCTAGATTGCTACTCTACAAAATTGCTACTCTACATTGTCAACCCAACATTGCTACTCTACATTCTCAACTTCAACAAAATTGCTACTCTACGTTGTCAACTTCAACATAATTGCTACTCTATATTGTCAACAATAACACAAATTCAACTAAGCACCTTCAAAATAACCCAAAATTAACACAAAATTTGCTTATCAAAAGCTTCATAAATATACCTTTAGAGTAAGAGATTTCAAAGCTTGATATTGACAATGTACAGTACTTCTAGATCCTTCAACCAAGATCTTCCCCCACCGAAGACGAACTAAACGAGATCTAAAGATTTCGGGTTTTAGGGTTTAAAAATGAGTTCAAATTTGGGGGAAAAGATGGGAAAAATCGAGTAACAATGAGAGAAAACTAGGTTTGGGGGAGTGAATCGATCAATTAAAGGGGAAATCGACCTAGAGAATAACTAGGACGGCGGCGATGGGTTTCGTTGAGGGAAATTTCGAAGAAAACAAAAGTAGAGAGAAAGCATAAAGTAGAGAAGAAGAAGAAAGAAAAGATCTGAAATAAAAGCCCTGTCTAAGACTCGGTCTTTCAAAGACTGAGTGGGATGGTTTGGGAATTAAAAAAAAAGTAGGACGGTTTGGGAAAAACATTCAAAAAGTGGGACAGTTTGGGAAAAAATTCTAAGAGTCAGGAGCTTGCTGCTGCCAAACTCGAAGATGGTGTTCACTTTTATCAAACTGACAAACCAGATGTGGCAAGACTTTTTCGCATAAAGCAAGAAGCTAAACGTCTTTCCTTTAGTGTTGGTGAAGAAAGAAGCTGATCGATTGTCTCGCACTTTGGTATGCTTATCTACTAGACTACTTGTTATAGCAGAGCCGGTGTTGCCTAGGATTGATATCTCACTAGATCTAAACTAATATTGGGTATTTCACACTATGCAGATGGTAAATTAATTCACTTAGTCTGCTATAAATGATTACTGCTAACTGGCTTCCTCTAGTTATTATCTTTACAAAGGAAAAAGTTCCTAGCATTTTTGAAAATCCAAAAAGAAACAAGTAAGCCATGTTCATTACTTACTACCAGTGCATTATATTGCTTGTGTTGTCTTTCTTTCATCATGATTCTCATCTATATCATTTTTCCTTTTCTGTTTCACTAGCTTTTGCTCTTAAATCGCCACTGTTGCTGCTGATTTCTGGTGTGAGAGTAAACAGATGAATTTGTGGATTCTTGAAGAAAACAATAAAGCAAACCTGTTGACCTTCACCAACGTGCTGACTTGTTTCTCACTGCTGCTGCGAACCTGCACAAAGTTCGATACACCAGGATGGATCCCAGCGACGAACCCTCCGACGCTCTTGTCAGTAATCAGAAAGATTAAGAAAGAGCTTTAGTTAGAAAAAGATTGATTACCGTGTTATGGTGAGGGGAGAAGAGTATTTATAGTCGCCTTAGGGACCCATTTTGAGATAAGGATTTACCTCTGCTTCCCGGTGTTTTTGGATAAGATGTAGAGTTTAAATCTTTGAAAGAGATAACCATGAATTGGAATTACTCTTTATCCATCTGGGTTGGTTTGTAACGGGTTGCTACCCATACCCAGTAGGACAGATTTGTTTATGGGTTATTAGGCTTTGAAGAAAGACCCGGTTTCTATTTCAGACTCGTTTGTAGGTGAAATTACCGTTTTACCCGTGAGAGCTTTAAGATTCGTGCTCGATTTGAACGGTCCCAATTTGGTTATATTTTTAGCCATATCACAACCCCCCACTCCTAGAGACCGAGTTTTACAGTCTTTGAGGAGTAGTTCACCCATTTTTAATGGCTTATAGAATTTTATCGGACTTCTCGGGGGAGTGTGGATCTTGCTCGAGGTTTAATGGTTTTTTTCTGAGCTTGTAAAATGCCCAAAATTATTCTCAGATTTTTCTGGAATTTTTATGATTTTTCCATATTTTTCTGAATTTTTTGGAATTTTTAATCATTTTTTGAATTTTTTATTCAATTTCCGAATTTAAATAATTAATTATCGAAAATTTTAATTAATTATTCTAATTTAATAATTATTATTTTCAGAATTTAAAATTATTTTCTGAATTAATAATTATTTTTAGAATTTTTAATTAATTTTTTCGATTTTTAATTAATTTTTCGATTTTTAATTATTTTTTCGAATTTTTTAAATAATTAATTCAAATATAAATAAATAAATATTTACCTGTACACGTGGCGCAATCCTGGGCGTTGATCATGATCAGGCGAGCGCCCATCAGGGTGAGCCATTTTTTCTCTTATTTGGGGGTCGATGGCATGAATGCTCGGATCGGGCTGGCGAAGTCCAGATTGCTGACACGTGGCATGGTCAACGTTGATCCAAAAAAAAAATTCTGTTCTTTTCTTCTCCTGACCTCTACTTCTTCTTCTTACCTTCGCTCTCTCACATCTTAGCTATGTCTCTAGCTTCGTTGTCACCCCCTCTTCGAGAGCTCGGTAGAAGGGGGCTCCTCGAAGGTGAGGCTCGTCGAGGGCGGTGGAACTGGAGCTTGGCACGGGGGCTGCGACGGAGTGGGCTCAGCAACGAGAAGAGCTCGCCGACTTGGGTGATGGACTCGGCACAGGGCTCGATGACGGAGTGAGGGAGCTCCGGAGGTTGGAGCTTGACGTTTGGAGCTCGATGACGGAGCAGACGAGAGAAGGGGTCAAGCTTGGCACGGGAAAGCTCGACGGACCCATGGGAGATGGAGCTCGAGCTTCGACGGAGCTTGGGGAGTGGAGCTCCAGAGTTAGAGGCGCACTCGAGCTCGACGGAGCTCGGCAGCTAGTTGGGGGAGTTCGACGGAGCTTCTTCGTCGTGGAGGATGGCGAAGTAGATGGAGCTCGGCATGGGGAGCTCGATGTCGGCGCTCGCGAAGGGGTAGCGGAGGCGGAGCTCGGCATCGGAGCTTCAAAGCTCGGCGTTGACAAGGTGGTGTCGAGGTCGGGAGCTCGACGATGGAGGAGGGAAGCTCGACATTTGGAGGTGGAGACGGAGGTCGACGAGTGGAGCTCGGCTATGGGTTTGGAAGAAGCGTTGACGTCGAAGGGTTGAGGAGGAGCTTGAAAGAGCTCACGAAGGTGGACGGACGGAGGAGTTGGGGTTTGAAGGAGTTGGAGGATGGCGAGCTTTCGGAGTTTGGGGGCTGCCGTAGGATTTTTGGTGGGAAAAACTGAAGGAGAAGAAGAGGAGTAGCGGTCGCAGATTTAGGCCTCTAACGGGTCCGAACTCGACCGTTAACCCTTCAGTAAAACCCCTTTTGTCTTTTTTTTGTTCGGTGAATCTGCTCCGCAGATCATGCTTGAGCACGAATTTTGAGATGGATTTTTTTCTCTCATTTCAGGGTCGGTGGCAAGACCGCTCAGATCGAGTTTTCGGACCCCAGCGATGGGTCACAGCTTGACACGTGGTTGTCAATGGTTGACCATTGACTCACTCAAAATTGACCATTGACTTTTTTGATAATTTTTTCTCTCATTTCAGGGTCGGTGGCAAGAGTGCTCGGCACTCGTTGCCCAGGTCCAGGAGAGCGACATGTGGCACTTGACCGTTGACCAGTCACCGCGTTTTCACGCATTTGGACGTCAGTGGCAAGAGTGCTCGGCGCATGTTGATGAAGTCCAGGAAAGTGACATGTGGCACGTTGACCGTTGACCAATCAATGCATTTTCACGCATTTGGACGTCGGTGGCAAGAATGCTCAGCGAGAGCTACCGAGGGCCAGGAAGACTTCGGCGCAGCTGTATTGTAACCGACATTCTCGATGCTACGGAGCTCAGATTGGGGCGTGTGACCCTTGTTTCGAAGCTAACTCGTAGATCTACAAGTTTTCTTCAGAAGTCAGTTGAAGAATTATCCTTCTTCATGGTCAAAATAGTCCCGCAACATCTTTGCCTTCATAAAGTTGAAAAAAGCTTTGTATGACTCTAAGGGGGGTCCGCTCTTGGAGGCGAGTTATGGGAGAGTATCTAGTTGAGTTAGGCTCCGAACTCTCTTGGAAGAAGGCCGCTCAGGAGGTGAATGAGAGGAGGAGCGTCACCAGGCTGTAGGAGAGAGCCGTTTGAGAGACAAGTTTGAAGAGAACTCTAGGAGAGAGTCTTAGCTTTGAACTCATTAAATAGAGATCCGCTCTGGAGGCAAGCGGAGAGGAGAGCTTCACTAGGCTCTAGGAGAGAGCCATTTAGGAGACAAGTTTGAGGAGAACTCTTGGAGAGAGTCTTAGCTTTGAAATCGTTAAGAAGAGTTCCGCTCTGGAGGCAAGCGGAGCGAAAGCTTCACTAGGCTCTAGGAGAGAGCCCTTTGGGAGACAAGTTTGAGGAGCGACTATAGGGGAGAGTTAAGCTCTGAAATCATTGAGAAGAAGGCAACTCGGGAGGCGAGCGGAGCGAAGAGTTTCATCAGACTCTAGGAGAGACCCGTTCGGGAGACGGGTTTGAGGAGCAACTCTAGGAGAGAGTTTGAGCTCCGAACTCGTTGAGAAGAAGGCCGCTCGGGAGGCGAGCGGAGCGAAGAGCTTCATCAGACTTTAGGAGAGAGCCGTTCGGGAGACGAGTATGAGGAGCAACTCTTGGGGAGAGTTTGAGCTCCGAACTCATTGAAAAGAAGGCCACTCGGGAGGTGAGTGGGACAAAGAATCACTCCCTCCCCCTCTAGGGGAGAGCTGTTCGAGAGACAAGTTTGAGGAGCAACTTTAGGGGAAAATTGAGCTTCGAACTTGTTGTTTAAGAGAGTTTCAACAGTTGTGAGAGAAACTTCGAATAGTGAGCTACTTCGTACTCGCTCGTTCGCAAGTAGCTAAAGCGGCATCGAACCAAGCATTGGAGTCCGAACTTGTTGTTAAGAGAGTTAACGAGTTGTAGGAGCAATTCCGAATGGTGAGCTGCCCCGCACTTACTTGTTTGCAAGCAGTTAAAGCAACGTCAAACCAAGTGTTGGACTTCAAACTTGTTATTAAGAGAGTTAACGAGTTGTAGGAGCAATTTCCGAATGGTGAGCTACCTCGCACTTGCTTGTTTGCAAGCAGCTAAAGCAACGTCGAACCAAGTGTTGGACTCCAAACTCGTCTTTTGAGCTTAGTAAGTTGTGAGAGCAACCCTGTAGGACAAGCTGGACTCCGAACTTACTATTTAACAGGTCGGAGATGTGACCCAGAGAGATAGAAATGAGGCAAATGCAATAATTTTTAATAGAAAAATGATAAGTTTTATCGAAACAAACTAAGTGGCCACTTTAATAGGGCAAGCCATTATTACATGCTTTTGGCCGTGTTACAAGCATCGGCCTTATTGAAAACTGAACCTACTTCTACGATAGGGTGAAGGGCTCTTGGGAGGAGTTTGGTTCTCCCCCCATTAGACCTCCATGGATAAGGTGGAGGATGGCCCCCGGTTCGGAATCTTGGAACTCGGCGGGCCTCTCTGTTCGCTTGTAGGCTCCTCGAGGTGGAAGATCGGCCTCTTCTTTTTGGACAAACTTGGCCAGGTGACCCCATTGTATGAGTTCTTCAATCCCCTCCTTGAGAGAGTGACAATCATCCGTGTCGTGGCCGTGATCCTTGTGAAAATGGCACCACTTATCCCTATTTTTTTCTTGCTAGGGGTATTCATTATAGGGGAAGCGCGGAGTAGGCCTTCCTTGTCTACCTCCATAAGAACTGCTGATATATTAGCCTTGAGAGGGGTGAACTTCTCAAAGCGAGGAGTTGGGCAGCGTTGGCCATTGTCGTCCCTCTGGAATTTTTGGGACCCTTTTTTGCTTATATTCTTCCGTTTGTTCTCGGAAGACGGTTCCTCGAGAGTGTGTGTGTGGGGGGGGGGGGGGGTGAGAGCCTCTTCCACTCGGATGTACTTCACTCTCCTAATGTAATATCCCGGGCGGATATTATATTTACATAATTATTATTTTATTATTATTTTATTTTTAATAAAATATTTTGGTAGATATCACCCGGTTTTGTTAAATAACATTATCTGTATATATATACCAGTCTGTATACATCTGTATTGTATCAAATTGGTACTGTAATCTTCCGAGCCGATAATAAAATTTATTTTATTATTATTTTTAGAATTTATTTATTTTATACGGATTCTGCGGTTTAACAAACGGAAACTATCGGTATATATATATATATATATATATATATATATATATATATATATATATATACCGATAGTTTCCGTTTGTTAAACCGCAGAATCCGTATAAAATAAATAAATTATCGGTATACGGAAACTATCGGTATATATATATATATATATATATATATATATATATATATATATATATATATGCATACGTATGCGTATTGTACCGATTTCTATGTTTGTACAAATTGTGTTGTGTGTATTTTTGGACAAAAATATCTCTTTTGTCATGACAATCTAATTGGATGGATAGGTTTTGATGAGTGTTTAAACCTAGGATTAAACGGATGCATAAGAGTATTAAGAATTCCCTTCTAGAAGCCCTCTCTCCTCCACCTCACCCCATTCACCATACTTCCACCTCACCATTCACCTTACCTCCATCTCACCACCCCCATCCCTAGTATGGCCGGCCTCCCATGTCCCCAAGGGGGTTTTTACAATTGTGTGGGTGTTTTTACACTCTCCCCCTTCTCCTTTATCCTATAAATACCCCCCCCCCCCCCCCACTTCACTTTTGTCTCATTTTTGCAAGAACAAAAAAAGAGAGAAAAAGAAAGAGAGAACAAGCCCTAACTTGAGAGTTTTTTCCTTGTAGGTTATCTTAGAGAGTTGTAGTAGAAAGCTAAGGAGAAGGAGAAGGTTTGCTAGGCTAGTTCTTCCTACAAAGAAATAAACAAGGTGGGGGTTCTCTACTTTTCTTTGTTGTATTCCTTGTTCTCTTTTATAGTTTGTTTGCTCTTTTATTTTTGAATGAAGAAAAGAACCCCTCTTTAGGGTTTATTATTAGTTGTGTGTAAGAAAGAACCCATTATTTGGTGGTTGTTGTTGTAGGTTAAAAAGAACTCATCTTAAGATGAGGGGTTGTTGTATGTGTGTGTTTCTATCAACTTGGACTAAAGAATTTAAGCATAAACATGGTTGTAGGGATCAAAATGATCCCATGGACATATGGATGGTAGAACTCAAAACAATGGCATAAAGATTGAGTCTGTGAGACTTGTATGACTATTTTGAACTACTTGGACTAATTATTAAGCATAGGGATCAAAATGATCCCATGGATGGTGGAACTTAAGTAAAACACATAAAGGTTGAACCTTTAACTTGTTATGTTTATTGTTGTTATTATTGTTGTTTTGTTAACACAAAGCTACAACTTGGACCTAGACTATGTGCATATAAAGAGTAGTGTAGAAAGAATACTTACATACCCATTTTTGGGGTTGTAGAACTCTTCTAGCCTAATAAAAGATAAGTCTTTTTATTTGTATGTTACTCTCTACCTTGTTAAAAATCAAGTTTTTACTACCCCTAATTCATAAAGGAGTGAACTTGTTGTATATTGTTTTCCTACCAAGCAATCAAGTATTTCTAATCCTAGCTCATAAAAGATAAGTCTTTTAGTAGTTGTTGTATGGTTACTTTAATACTTGTTAAAAATCAAGCTTCTTTTTCTTCTAGGTTGAAAAAGGTTAAGCTTCTATTTTTACTTCTAGGACATGGAAGATTAAGTTTCTATTTCGCTTCTAGTTCATGAAAAGTTAAGCTCCTATTTTTTTTTACTTCTAGATTGTAAAAGATTAAGTTTTTATGTTGCTTCTAGATTGAAAAAGATTAAGCTTTTATGTTGCTAATTACTCATGCATGAGTCATAGTAACTATTCTTGCTTAAATAGTTGTAGGGTTAGTTTTGTTTACATGTGTTAAAAGTAGAATTTTGACCTGAAATTTATATGAGACGTTCTTAGGGGTGTTATTACCATGCTAGAATTTTGGTAGACTTTTCAAAGCTGTTTTGGGGGGTGAAATGATCGTTTCCCCTAAAACAGCGAGCTTTAGGGCAAAACAGTGAAGTCTGTGTATTCGGGTTAGCATCGCAGTAGGTTCAAGGGGAGAAAACTTAGGGTTCCTCTCGGAATTAGAGGTTCGGACCAACTAGGAAGTTGTAGTAGACATTCCCTCCTTTCCGAATTGACCTCTCGTGTTAAATTCCGATAAGAGATGCAAAACTTATGACCGTTACAAACACAGCAACTAGCTGTTTGGCTGAACATTACTATTTTGGTTGCTTGATAATTTTGAGCCTTTTACGGGATGAATCTGAGGTTCAGACCAACTAGGGAGTTTTAGTAGAGAATCTCCCCTTTCCGAGTTGATCTCTCGGGTTAAATTCCGATAAGCGGAGTAAGAATTATGGCCCTTGCAAAACACAGCAACTAGCTGTCTAACGATATGCTTACTGTTTCACTTCTTCGTAGTTTTGAGTCTTTTACTGGTAGAATCTAAGGTTCGGACCAACTAAGGAATTGTAGTAGAGTCTCTACCCTTTCCGAATTGACCTCTCGGGTTAAATTCCGATAAGCAGAATAGGAGTTATGGTATTGGAAAGGTATAACAACTAGCTATCTTGACTGGAACTTGCTGTTTTGTTTCTTTGATGTTTAAGGGTGTCTTAATGGTTGAATGTGAGGTTCGGTCCAACTAGAGAGTTGTAGTAGACACCTTCCCCTTTCTGAATTGACCTCTCGGGTTAGATTCCGATAAACGGAGTAGGAGTTATGGTATTTGTAAAATGCAGCAGCCAGCTCGAGCTGAGTGTGCTTGCTGTTTGACTTTTTTGGTATTTTAGAGTGTCTTACCTGTAGAATCTGAGGTTCGGGCCAACTAGAGAGTTGTAGTAGACACCGTCCCCTTTCCGAATTGGCCTCTTGGGCTAGATTCCGACAAGCATAGCACTGGCTGCTTCTAGGCTGTTGGGAGGTCTTTATGTCGCTTTCAGGCTTTTCCTTGGTAGTATATTTGTATTAGAAAATTAGAAGATTCTTCTGTTGCTTCTAATTGTAGAAGATCAAGAGTCGCTAGTAAGAACGTTTGGTTGCTTCTAGGTTGAATACCTGTATGGTTGTTATTGTATGTAGCTTGCTCATACGCGGCTCGCCTGGCCCGTATGTAGCTGTTGGTCTCATGCGTAGCTTATTTGGCTCGTATATATATTGTTGTCTCATACGCGGCTCGACTGGCACGTATGTAGCTGTTAGTTTTATACGTAGCTTATTTGGCTCGTATGTATGTTGTTGTCTCATACGCGGCTCGATTGGCCCGTATGTTGCTGTTGGTCTCATACGTAGCTTATTTGGCTCGTATGTATGTTGTTGTCTCATACGCAGCCTGCCTAGCTCGTATATAGTTGTTGGTTTCATACGTAGCTTGTTAGCTCGTATGTGTTCTGTTTACTCGTATGTAGCTCATTAGCTAGTACACAGTTTTGTTGTGCTCGCATAGGGCAATATTATTGCCCTAGGGCTATCGACCATCAAGATGTGTGTTTACCTTACTCCTAAGGGACTGTGGACGAGTCACTCCTTATGTACTGTCGGATCTTAACCGGTGTAGGTTGATCGCGGACCGGAGCGTAGATGAAATCCAAGTACAGGGTAGTAGCATGTGAATACGTTCGTATTGCCGGGGTCTTGAATCGATAGGCCATGAACCAAATCCTTAGGGATTCTGGTAAGTCTAGATTGAGTAGCCTAGTAGAGTTATCTTGCGAAGTCTAACTTAAGACCTAACATGTTGTTCTAATACTGTTGTCATTCCTAGGATTGTTCAGGGTTAGTGACATCGTTAGGGTAGTAACTTATGGCTATTACTACTTAACCATTACTTATTATCATTTTTTGCCGAAAGGAAAGAGTTGGTGTTAAGGGTGATACTTTATGATCCAACCTGTCCTATAGGCCGACACTAGGTGGTGCTATTAGATTGTACCCTTCTGGTTAAAGGGATACGGTCTGTGCTTCTCATGAGTTGGGAGCACGAGATCCATATCTCGTCTGTTAATTTCTGAAGTGCCTTGATAAGGGGGAGCAATTCCTGTCGGAGCTAGGGGGATGAACCCCCCGAAACTCCGTCTTGTCCTGTATCTAAGGGCGAGAAGCCATGGACTACGGTCTGGCTAGGGGGTGGCAGGGGATGCTTTGAGCTAACTTGCATTCGCGGAAACTCCAAGGATTCGTAAGATATTTAAGTGAGGTCCGGTGCGCCTGGCGAAATTACACCGTTTCAGGGCTTCATGGCGCGGGTTCAAATCCCTGTATATGAAGAAATGGCTTGATATGGGGCGTATGTAGTATGGGTTGCATACTGTCCCAGAGTCTTGATTGCATTAGAATAAGAGCATCCTTGCATTAATAAGTCTTGCATTAGAGTCTAAGTCATAGTATACACTGACACATCAACTATATATACACGTTTCTCTTTTCATCAATTTGTTTTCTTTAAGTGGAGAATCGCTGCTAGTCATCAGCCCTAAAACCGTCAGTATATGTACTGACGTCCCTATTCAATATGTACTGGATTGCAGAAGTACAGGTACAAGATTCAGGAGGACTCAAGGCGAGAGGAGTAAGAGTCGATTTTATTTCCGTTGTAATTTATATTGTTTACTATTGTTCCATTTGCAACAAGTGTTGTAATTCATTTATTGTTGGGAAGCATCTAAGTAAAATACCAAGTGTTTTTCTTTATTCACTGTACTCTGATGTAAATTGTTGAAAGTTGTAACACTTGGGATTGTAAAGATATTATTGTAACACTGTTGTAATGTATTGCAATTTTGTAACATTCGGACTTGTAATACATTTGTGTTGAATAAATATTTTTAATTTTTCCTGTTTTTCTGTGTATTGAGACTAATTGAAGGAAAAATTCTGGCTTATGTTACGGTTTTCCAGTTACTGGAAATCGGGGCGTTACACCTAAGCAGAAGTTCTGAGAAGTTCTGAGGAGGCTTCTTGGCAAGGGATGCCTTGAGCTCGGCATTAGTGATGTTGTGCCCGAATGCCACCGAGGCTACTGATTGGTTGAGGGAGGCAATAGACCGGGCTTCGGCGGTGAAGCGCCGAACGTAATCTCTTAGGTGTTCACCCTTTCTTTGGCTGAGGGTCACCAAAGATGCACTTGTTTTCTCGGCCCGGCGGCTACTAACGAAATGAGTCAGGAAGATCCCTTCGAGTTGATCGAAGGAGAAGATGGAGGCTGGGGCGAGTCGAGAGTACCATTCTCTCGCAGGCTCCTTCAGCGTGGTAGGGAAGGTTTTGCAAAGGAGCGCATCCGACGCCTGACAGATCATCATGAGAGTTTTAAAACTCTCGATGTGATCAACGGGATCCGACTCCCCGTTGTATGACTTAAAAATAGGGGCTTGAAGTTTTCCAGGACTGGGGCTTCCATGATGGTCCGGGAGAACGGAGGACTGCTCGGGCAGAAATTCCTCGCCCGTTGTTCCTCTTCTCTGTCAAGTCGGCCAAGGCACCTCTCTATCTCGTGAAGATGGCGGTAGACCGAGTCTTCCCTTCGGTTATATCTTGCCGAGCCCCAAGACTTTTTCTCATGCAGAAGGGGACTGGGAGTGCGGTGGTGATGGCTTGGGGCAGGTTGCGGACTAGGCGCCCGTTGCTCATGGTTGGGAGCGACATTGAGGGCTCCCAGAATGGCCTCTTGAAAATCCTGGAACTCCACCCTTGTGACTGGTGCCCCTCCAGCTTGGCGGTCCCTAGGTGTGGCTTGGCTTACTGGAGTATGACTTCTCCACCGATGACATTGAGGAGACTCTCTTCGCCTCCTCGCAGAAGGGGATCTTCTGGTCCTCGGTCTACGGGGAGGTCCCGAATCTCGAGACCCTTGGGTGCTCAGGTTGATGTATCCCTCAAGGTCTCTCCATCCATTCAAGCGAGTTCGGAGCTCAACCCCCTGTTGGCGGTTAACAATTACTTGATAGAGATCCTGCTCGGGAGGGCTTTGAGAAGCCATAGAGTCAACTGAAGGATTGTAGACCAAGACATGGTCATGAAGAGGATGTTGCTTTGGAAGACTCCGATGAGAGCCCCCTTGGGAAGCCCCCCGAGACCCTGGAGGGGCTTGTTGAGAAGGAGGCTGTTAAGGAAGAACATCTTGAACTGGAGGAGGAGGAGGAAGAAGAAGAGGAGTGGCTCTTCGGCTGGAGACCGCTGCCTTCCCCTTCTCTTTCGAATGCATAGTTTGAAACTACTTCCGCTGATGAAGGAAGGTTGGATTGCTTTTTTGTTTCCCACAGACGATGCCAATCTGTTGCTGCTGATTTCTGGTGTGGGAGCAAACAGATGAATTTGTGGATTTTTGAAGAAAATAATAAAGCAAATCTATTGACCTTCACCAACGTGTTGACTTATTTCTCGCTGCTGTCGCGAACCTGCACAAAGTTCGATATACCGGGATGGATCCCAACGACGAACCCTCCGACGCTCTTGTCAGTAATCAGAAAGATTAAGAAAGAGCTTTAGCTAGAAAAAGATTGATTACCTTGTTATGGTGGGGGGAGAGGAGTATTTATAGTCGCCTTAGGGACCGTTTCGAGATAAGGATTTATCTCTACTTCCCGGTGTTTTTGGATAAGATGTAGAGTTTAAATCTTTGATAGAGATAACCATGAATTGGATTACTCTTTATCCATCTGGGTTGGTTTGTAACGGGCTGTTACCCATACCCAGTAGGACAGATCCGTTTATGGATTATTGGGCTTTGAAGAAAGATCCAGTTTCCATTTCAGACCCGTTTGTAGGTGAAATTACCGTTTATCCCTGAGAGCTTTAAGATTCGTGTCCGATTTGAACGGTCCCAATTTGATTCTATTTTTAACCATATCAGCCACATTAAAAGGTTCTGTAAATATCTTGCTTAACTTCATGGAAGCTGCAAAATAGTTCAAGGGCAAGGTATGTAGTTGATAAATACCTATGTAGTGTTTTCATCCATTACCTGAAATAAATTATTTATTAAACATAACATATGTATTTGCTTTGCATACCATTGTTTCATTATTCCATACCCTCGTAAAGGTCCAATTTATTTAGTTAATGGAGTGGGGAATGGTATAATTCTGATTTCATACATACACCCTGGGCGGGCCCTATGGAGAGGCGAAAGAGGTGGCCCACCTCGGGCCCTGATTTTTGGCCATTTTTTGGTCCATTTTTTTTTAAACCTATGTAGGTCAGTTTTTTCTGAATTGTAGTGATAGTGAACATTTAATATGTCAACAAGAATATTTATAACCAATATAAAGAGCTGAAAATAACAACACTAGGAGCTCAGAACATGATTAAAAAATAAACACAATTTAAAAAAAAAACATGTGGGCCCCCTTCCTGTTTCCTCTCTCGCTCACGCCTCTGGAGAATTAAGCATATGATTTTTAATTTTTTCTCACATATGAGATCAGGGAGTTCGCCTCGGGTCCCCATATGAGATCAGGGCCGGCCCTGCATACACCATACATATATTTTAATATATACTCCCTCCGTTCCACTTTAAGTGATATTTAGGAGTTTTGCACACAAATTAAGGAAGGGTGAGATAAATATTTTTTTCCCTTTATACCCTTATTAATAAGTCTCTATGAGTAATTACTAGGAGTAATTCTGATTTCAAAAAATGTAATTAATGTTTTCAAACCCAGATATCAAAAAATGTAATTAATGTTTTCAAACCCATATTTAGGAGTAGTACTTTTGATTTGGAAAATATATGGAGTTGCAAGTAGTAGGTGAGGGGGAGTTGACATTAAATTTTTGGAGAAAATAAAATATAGAAACTTGAAACTACAATTTTCTAAGAATAGTTGATAGGATTAAGATGAGTAATTAAGATAAAACTTCAACATAAATAAGGGTGTTCTTGGAAAAAAAGGGAAAAAATTGGATAATATCACTTAAAGTGAAACAAGAATAAAATCCCTAAATATCACTTAAAGTGAAACGGAGGGAGTATATATATCATTACAGTTGGGAACATAATTTGCACATAGAATTGAATATGAGAAATCATTATATAGAGTGCACAGTTTGGTTTTTTAAGTCTTCTAAAATTCATACTAATGAAAAAATTTCACTGTGTTGAATTTATAACTTCATACCAAAATCCAAATATTCATAATTGGAATTGTATTTGCTCTCTCTCTCTCTATCTGTTCTTGATAAACTAATCCAGACATCCTTTTACTTGTTGTTGATCATTTTTGTCTATGTGGAAGTAGATAACGAGGACTTCGGTAAACCAGTAGCGAATTATTTTGGAGTTACCGGACAAGGCCCAAGTGTAAGGTTGTTATCCTCCATAATGTTAGCAGATATTATAAAGAGCATTTTGTTAACGATAACTTCTCCTTGTTAGATTATCTCCAATGGTTCCTTCATTTCGAATCTTTTTGAAGGCTCATCAACTCCAACCATCCTCCTTCAAAATTGGTTTCTTCAAATTTTATTCAATTTTTTAAATTAAACTATACATTAATTGTAATTCTAATAAAATATAAAACTACTTTAATAACCGGATAAATATTTTTAATTATAAGATTATTAGATTTATTTCATTTTAAGCAATTATTAATGACTTCTAAATTTCCTAATAAAATGAGTAACTTTATTTAGTTGTCACTTTGCCTAGATTATTAATGAAATAGTAAATTCACATTAATCAAATAATTTTTTTAATTTAGTATATTTTAATATTAAATTTTGACAGAAATAGAAAATTTAGAATTAGAATAATTAATGAAAGTACAACATGAAGATGAAAAAAATACAGATAAGCTAATACAATAACAACAAACTACAATAACAAGAAAAGCAAATTACATAATAGCAAATTACAATAACATTAAAAATTACATATAATTTAATATTCCGGTAGGTCATTTCCAAATCTATGTCCTCCTTGTCTGGATGAACCACACATGATCAAATACAAACTCTTTCTTTTCATCTGAATCTTGTGAAAATAGTACTTTGGCATGTTTAATCTACATGTAGAAACATGTAAAAAGTAATTAATACAAATCTAATAATATTATTAGAAGAAAGATATGAATGAAATACTAACAATATCTAGCTCAGAAGCACCGCTTGAATTAAGGCGCTCAATTTGACGAATGCATCCACGGAACTTGCCTACAGCTCTTACAATTAGGGCCCTACAACATGCGAGAGACTTCGATGATCGATACGTAACACAAAGAGTGGGATTACGTTTACCGAAATTTGTTGCAACTCTCTCTTATAACTTGTCTTTTTTTTATTACTACCCAAGATAGGATCTTGAGAAATGTCAAGCCATATGGAGCATCGAGCTTGATCTTCTTCTATAGAGAATGATTTTCCACGAATAATTTTGGATGTATCCATAGGAGAAGAGAAAATAGTTCTCAGTTCAGAAGATAGGAAAAGAGTTATGAGTTTGAAAAATGGTTACTGGATGATATCAATATTTATAAGACAACCGACTTTATGAGAGAATCCAATGCTAACAAATAAGACGACTGGCTTGACTGAAAGGCAGGAAATCTAATGCCAATGGATAAGACGAACGACTTGACTGAAAGGCAGGGTATCCAATGCCAATGGATAAGACGAACGACTTGACCGAAAGGCAGGGAATCCAATGCAAATGGATAAGACGAATGACTTGACTGAATGGCAGGGAATCCAATGCCAATGGATAAGACGATCTACTTGACTGAAATACAGGGATCCAATGCCAACGGCAGGGAATCAAAGACAGAGAATCCAATGTTGGTTAATACGATCAAATTGATGCATTGACAGAGAATCCAATGCTGGTTATGTAACTCAATTTCTATATAAGCAACATATAACCATGAACACTACATCCTTCATCCCTAATCCCTCTATATAAGACGACCAAATCCAATATTCTCTAATAATGAGCTTTAGAGAAGGGTCATCGTATCTACCATCTTCTAATTCTGACGATGAACATATGCCTCTTTCACCAACATCAGCCAATCTTCTAATTCCATCGGCGACAGAATGGGAGGAGAAAATGAAAGAATGGGAAGCAGAGGAAGCATTATTAGCTAGTTTATATGCATTTAACAAGGCCATCATGTGTGAATACCTTGTCGATGATGAAGAACCGACACATCGAGGATCAATTCTGGGCCACATTGTGATCAACCGTGAAAGAGAAGAAGGGAATTCTCATCTATGGAATGATTACTTTTCTGAGAAGCCTACATATGGAGAAAATTTATTTCTTAGAAGATTCTGGATGCAGAGAAGTCTATTTCTTCATATTGTCGAGGCAGTAAAAGAGCACGATACCTTCTTCGTACAAAAGAGAGATGGTATCGGAAAGCTTGGATTATCCACTTTGCAAAAGGTCATGGCAGCATTTTGAATGTTGGCATATGGATCAGCTGCGAATTGTACCGATGAATATATAAGAATTGGTGAGTCTACTGCAATTCTATGTTTAAAGAAATTTTGCAGGGCAATTGTAGAGGTTTACGGAGATGAATACTTAAGAACACCGAATGCCAACAATGTTGCAAGATTATTACAAAAGGGTGAAGAACGAGGTTTTTCAGGAATGTTGGGCAGTCTTGATTGTATGCATTGGGCATGGAAAAACTGTCCAACGGCTTGGGCGGGACAATACTCGAGTCGTCATGGTTGTAACCCCTATTTTCTATTTTATGTATTTTGAGTGTATTTTCTTTTCCTTGTTTTCTTTTAATTCTCCTTGTATCTCTTTTGGATCGTATATTGGATCTTCATTCCCAATATATTCATTTATTTGATTGTCGTCCTTTCATTTGATCTTTTGATTCAATTATCTATCTATTCTTTCATTTCTTCTTGGTCGAGCTTTTGTTTTGATCTCCATTATTTTATTTGTTCATGTCTTATTTATTTGGCTTATTTTGTTCCCCATCTCTTTATTGGATTTTTTTGGTCCTATTGCCGTTATTTCTATTCGGATACATTAAACCCAAAAACCCAATTTAAATCCTATTATACTTAATGGATCTTCATTCTAACTAATCCCCATTCCTTAATATTCTTATAACCAATACCCAGTTTTATATCCACCTATTTTATTACCCGTACCTGCATCCCCTATGCCCCTACCCGTTGTTGAGCCAAAACCGAACCCATTTACCCCTCCACCCCCCTTGCCAACATCAGCCGTTACGCTATACTTAAACCCTAATGCACCATCTATATAAACTCATATAAACCGACTGCTCATCTTCCTATACCTAAACCCCCAGCCGCCTTACCCATCCCTGTCCTCCTTCACCTCGATCTCCAAACCAACTTCTCGTGCTCCCGTCCTCCTCTGGCCGTGGCGCAGTCCGCCCCGTTCCCCTGTCTCTCTCTCCCTGTCGTCGACAGAAGCGTCGTTACGTCGCCGTTGTGCTCCCGACCCTGTCTCCTCTCCGATGCAGTCAGCCACAACAACTGCGTGGCGACCCCCCTGGCTGCCGCAGCCCTCCGCCGTGCCGTCTTCCCCCTCCGTCGTCGAGTGGCAGCCGCGACAGCAACAACAGCGAGCCACTACCGTCATTCTTGTCGTTGTCTTGTTGGTGTGCACACGTATCGCCATGCACGTACTATCGTGGTTGGGTAGTTCACATTCTTGGTTTGTGGTGATTCGTGTTCATTGTTCGATCATGTTCGTGCCTCGGGAATCTGTTCCCGTTATTCTTTCTTTGCACTATTTCATCGTCGGTTATAAAGCAAGTAACTTGTATTCTTTTCTTTGTGTAATACAAGTACTAAATACTGTTTGTAGTGTAGTTGGGTTCTAGAGACAATTTGTGTGTGAATCCCCTTGTTGATCTTGTCTCTATTGTTTTGATTCTACCTTAGTTGCCTCACGACATATATGACATGAAATTACCTAGGATTGACCGCTTCTTGTTGTATATATGCGTGTTGTTCATATGTTATCATGTGCTCGTTCGTGTTATTCGTGGTGGACTTGTTGAATACTTGTGAAATACCTTATACCATATTGTTTGGACATCTAGTACACTATAATTCATGTTTGGTTGTGTTTTGGATGAGTTCTATGTGAACTAGTGGATTTTTTGCATGAAGATATTTTAAGTTTTGCCGGTTTTCCCATTTTGATCAGTATTTTAGACCCTATTAAGGTCAGTATTTGAAAATATTTTGTGAACATGATTTGTAGAGAATTCTGTCAATTTTCTAACCCTTTTTGACAGAACTCAGTTTCGATTTACGAGTTGTGATTTATATCTATTTTACTACAGTGGTGTCGAAAAATTTCCAGATTTTATTTTCTATGAATTCTGAAGAGTAATCTATTTTTATCATGCTGTTAAAAGTATTATTTTGATCCAATATTTTGCAAAATATAAGTAGACCTGATTGGGATTAACCCTGAATTTTTGTGGATTTATTTGATGAGTTTTACAAACTATTTTATGTTTCCAAACAATTACTATACTAGCAGATTTTTCATACTGTTCAGTAAAGGACCTGATTTCAACCTATTTCTACTTGTTGTTTGTAAAATATTTGTGAATATGAAAGTTAGCTTACTGTATCTATTTTATCACCGTTTTGGTGGATTTGGATTTAGATTTATGGTTTGTGAGATATTGCTATTTTTGTACCGCAGTGTTTGTGATTTCAGTTTTACAAAAACTACTGAATCTTGATGTTTTCTGATTTTACTTGACTACTCTATTTATATTGGAAAATTATGAAACTTGATTTTCTGTTACTACATATATAGGAGAATATCTCAGACTTTTCGTGGATTTATTTAATGAGTTTTCATGCTGTTTTCCTTACTTTGAAAATGATCTTCTGATTTCTGGCTGAACATGTTTTCTGGTTTCAATTCAGTTTTGAGTTATGTTTTTGTGAAATACCATATGACTTATATATATTTGCTGGATTCGACCGAGAGTCTATTTTTCAGATTTGACGGATCCAGATTTGCATGTTTTTAGCAACGAGAATCCCTTTTTCAGTGCAGTACTATCTTCTTGTCCTGAACTAGAATTCTCGTTGTTTTATTCTTTTATGTGTTGTCTTTCATCCGTGCATGTTTATTCTTAATCCTGAACTTGTTACTTGACCATGCCATGTTATTCTTGCAATGTTTTGTACACGCACATACTTGTTTGATGATAATAATAAATAACCAAGCCGGAGTTTTATGGGAAAGATCTAATAATGGATAATACAGAAATGTGTACTTAGAAGGGGATCCACAGATCCTACGTGATGACTTGATACATGATACTTGACACGTGATTACTTGACACTTACACACTTGAGATGCGATTACTTGCTACTTGCACAACTTGACACGTGATACATGATACATGATACTTGGAGCTTGAAGCTCGATACTTGATACTTGTCTCTGGGTACACTACCCTCTATGGTCCACTATAAAATCTAAACCAAAATTGATTGAATATAGCAACCATGTAGTAAAAACCGGGATGCATGAAGTGCTACCTAGATAGTAATAACTACAAGACTTGACCATGACACTTGAACATGATACTTGAACATGATACATGATTCATGATACTTGATACTTGTTTACATGACATGTGATACTTGTTGCTTGTTTACATGATACTTGTTCACTTGACACTTGATACATGCTACTTACACTTGTTCATCTTGCGATGCTAGTTGTTCTATTTTATTATCATGCCTATTCCATGTTATTTGTTTATCTTTTCCCATGTACTTGTATCATGCACTACTAGCGGCCCGTAACTTGCATTGACGGGAGTTGTTTTCTTTTTCCTTCTCCTGCAATTTATTTAATTGCAGACCAGGATGATCAGCTGCCAGGGAGTTGGTGATATAAGATATTAGTGTTGGAATTTTGCTATTATTATTCTTGTTGCTTATTTGAACAATTGTATCTTGTACTTGGATTTATTTCTATTTGGGCAATGTGACCCAAGATATTGATTTATTCAGATCTGGATTATTTGAGATTATAATATTTTGGTTTCAAGTATTCTTATTGGTTTTGACTCATATATGCATGCTTGGTTGATTCTTTTGCTTCCGACTTTGATTATTCTTGTGAAATGTTGTAAAGATTCTGAACAACTTATGGATGATGAAAATCATTCGCTGGGCTTAGTTACGTATTCGTATTCCATATTCTCTTTTTGGAAAGTGGGGCGTGATAAGGTTTTTAGTGGTATCAGAGCACCAGGTTTAGCTAATGTATTAGTTTGACTGATATATTGGACAAGCTTGGCTCGATATGGGATTGGCTCAACAGTTCACAAACCATACATACATAAATGAATTATAAATCAGCTTTGATTTGGATGCTAATTGTTTTTGGTTTTGTGCAGACTATGGCTCGTAGGGGTTCTACTTCCCGTCCCCTGGGAGATCAGCTCGGGCTTGAGGCTGTCACCACTTTGTTGGAATGGCTGCTTTGGAAGCTGCTTGGGTTCTACCGCTCGCTGTGCTTGTGCAGGGAGCTCTTCCTCCCCATCCGGGTACAGTCACCGACTTCATAAGGCTGCATCCCGACAGGTTTTCAGGCACTGAGACACCTTTGGAGGCAACACAGCGGCTGATTCGATCTGAGCAACTGCTTTTGGCAGCTAGAGTTGCAGATGCAGACAGAGTGGATGTGGTGGCCATCCAGTTGGTGGATCTGGCTCATATTTGGTGGAGGTCCGAGTCCGAAAGGCTCGAACGACACATCACTTGGTCCACCTTCACTAGGAGCTTCTTGGAGAAGTTCTTTCCTAGTAGCACTAAAGTTGTGATGGAGCAACAATTCTTGGCCCTGAAACAGGTTGGTCGTTATTTCTATTATTGGAATTTCGTTACATATTGTCCATGCAATATTGTAACATGAGACTTTCTTGAAATAGGGCTCCAGGTCTGTGGATGAGTACGCAGCTTAATTTACTATATTTAGCCACTTCGCAGCCGTTCTTGTGGCGAACGATGAGGATAGGGCTCATAGATTCATTTTGGAGCTTGAGCGAGACATTAAGGTGCAGCTTGTCTCCCTCCGCTTGCGTACTTATGCTGAGGCCCTCGAGGCATCTCGAGCTCAGGAGCAGGCTCGTGGTGGATTGGCTCATTCCCAATGGAATGTTTTGCACTCTGTTGTTAGGCCTTCTGGTGGGCTTATTCGGAGGCCTGTCCCAACCCCTCCGGTCAGGACAGCTCCTTACTCTGATGTGGGTCCTCAAAAGGTTGGTTTTTGCAACTTTTGCCGACATCCTGGGCAGGAGCGCAAGGAATGCAGGCGTGCCAATCGTCTCTGTTTTGGATATGGTGTTGCTGACCATTCAGTGCGGAACTGCCGGTAGTTGGCTCTTCCAACCAAGGGTCCAGTTCAGCAGGTTGCCCCAGCTCGTGGTCCAGTCAAGCCACCGCTTCCTCCGCAGCGCCAGATTTTCAGTCAGAGGACCGCTGCTTCCAGGAGAGGTTAGGCTTTCAACCTGACTGCTGCTGATGCTGCATCAGCTGAGGGTGTTGTTGCAGGTATATTTTGCTTTTATGGTTTTTGTTGTTCCACTTTTATTTCTTCATTTCCTTTTGCATTACTTCTTTCATATTTATTTTTTTCTGCATTTTGTTCTTCCTCACCCCTGTTCATCCATTCTTTCCCTTGTCTTTTTTGATTCTGTCTTAGGTGTTGTCCGTGTTTTTTCTTTTCCTGCTCATGTTCTTTTTGATTCCGAGGCAACCCATTCTTTTGTCTCCTCTCGATTTGTGGCTCACCATCAGTTGGAGTGCAGCAACATGTGAGAGGCTTGGAACATTGTGACAGGTGGTGGAGTTGTCATTTGTTCCCGGGAGTGCAGGCAGTGTCCCGTGATTATTGGTAGCGCAGATTTTAAGGCCAATCTAATTGTAATTGGGAATTTAGAATTCGACGTCATTCTGGGTATGGATTGGTTGGGTGAAACCCATGCCATTATTGATTGCCGTGCCAAGAAAGTTGTATCCGGATTCCAGATCATGCAGAGTTTGATTTCCATGTCGGGGAGATGTGCCTTGGCCGAACTGCAGTTGATCAGGTGGTTTGTGCGATGAAATTGCATTCAGGCTGTGAGGCTGCGCCTCTAGTAGTGCGAGATTTCCTGGATGTTTTTCCAGAGGAGTTTCCTGGATTACCCCGTGATAGGGATGTGGAGTTCGGTATTGAAGTTCAGCCGGGTACGGCACCTATATCGAAGAGTCCTTACAGGATGGCACCGGTTGAGTTAGCAGAGCTTAAGGTGCAAATTTAAGAGTTGCTTGATTTGGAGTTCATCAGACCCAGTGTTTCGCCTTGGGGTGCTCCAGTCCTTTTTGTCAACAAGAAGGATGGTAGTCGTCGACTGTGCATGGATTATCGGGAACTAAATAGTGTTACTATGAAGAACCGGTATCCGTTGCCCAGGATCGACGATTTTTTTGATCAGTTGAGTGGAACTATTGTTTTCTCGAAGTTGGATCTTCGTTCTGGGTATCATCAAGTCAAGGTGAAGGCGACTGATGTACAGAAGACTGCATTCAGAACCAGATATGGGCACTATGAGTATCTTGTGATGGCGTTCGGGGTCACGATCGCGCCTACTATATTCATGAGTCTTATGAATTGGGTCTTTTCTCAGTTCTTGGATAGATTCATGGTGGTCTTCATTGATGAAATTTTGGTGTATTCTCGGAATCGGGAAGATCATGCTGAGCATCTAAGAGTGGTTCTGCAGACTTTGAGAGAGAATCAGCTCTATGGGAAACTCAACAAGTGTGAGTTCTGGTTCGATAAGGTTTCTTTCTTGGGGCACATTATCTCGGGCGATGGTATTTCTGTGGATCCTTCGAAGGTTGAGGGTGTGAAGGATTGGCCTGTTCCCAAGTCAGTTTCAGAGGTCAGGAGTTTTCTTGGTTTAGCTAGCTATTACCGGAAATTCGTCCAAGATTTTTCGAAGATAGCAGGATCATTGACTAAGCTGACTGCGAAGAATCAGAAGTTTTTTTGGTCTGATGAGTGTGGTGTGGCTTTTTTTGAGTTGAAGAACAGATTGACGTCAGCACCTGTGTTGACTATTCCAGATGGTTCAGGCAGATTTGAAATTCACTGTGATGCTTCTGGTAAGGGTCTTGGAGCAGTTTTGATGCAGAAGGGCCGAGTCGTTGCTTATGCATCGAGGCAGTTGAGGCCGCATGAGAAGAACTATCCAACTCATGACTTCGAGTTAGTGGCAGTGATCTATGCTTTGAAGCTGGGGAGACATTATTTACTTAGGGACCGATTGGAGATCTTTACAGACCACAAAAGTCTCAAGTACGTCTTCACCCAGAAGGAGTTAAACATGAGGCAAAGGCGTTGGTTAGAACTTATGACCAATTATGACATTAGTTTGCAATACCATCCTGGTAAAGTAAACTTGGTGCCAGATGCTTTGAGCAGGAGACCGGCAGTTAAGTTTTTGACTCAGTAGAGGGATCTGATTGAGAAAATGCGGAGGATGGAGTTAGATGTTTAGTTACCGAATTCTGATCAGAGTTGTTTGGTGCTCCATCTTCAGTCGTCTCTTTTTTATTAGATTAAAGAGGCGCAGGCTGGTGATGCGCAGTTGCAGGGTTTTCGAGCTGAGGTTGAGTCTGGTTCCAGAATGGACATGGTTATTCATACTGATGGATCGCTTCGTTTTGGGTCCAGGTTATGTGTCCCGAAGGGTGAAGTTCGTCAGAGGTTGCTTGAGGACGCCCACCAGTCATCCTATTCTATCCATCCAGGCGGTACTAAGATGTATCGGCATTTGAAGCTTCATTTCTGGTGGCATGGTATGAAAGGGGGCATGGCTCGGTTTGTAGCTCAGTGTTTGATATGCTAGCAGGTTAAGGTAGAGCATCAGAGGACCGCTGGACTTCTTTAACCGCTTCCTATTCTGGAGTGGAAGTGGGAACATATCACTATGGATTTTGTGACCGCTTTGTCGAGGAGTCCTAAGGGTCATAATGCCATTTGGGTGATTGTCGACCGTTTGACGAAGAGTGCTCACTTCGCCCCATTTCGTGTTGGACAGTCTACTGAGAGCCTAGCTGAGAGGTACATGCAAAAGATTGTTAGACTTCATGGGGTTCCAGTTAGTATTGTATTCGACAGGGATATGAGATTCAGATCTCAGTTCTGGGAGAGTCTTCAGAACAGTTTGGGGAGTAAATTAAAGTACAATACAGCTTTTCATCCCTAGACTGATGGAAAGTCAGAGAGGACCGTCCAGATCCTTGAGGACATGTTGAGGTCCTGTATGCTTCAGTTTGGTGGATCATGGGAGGACCATTTGCATCTCGTAGAGTTCTCGTACAATAACAGCTTTCAAGCCAGTATTAAAGCTGCACCGTTCGAGGCCTCTATGGGTAGAAGTAGAGATCACCAGTGTGCTGGGATGACATTGGTGAGAGAAAGTTGTTGGTTCCAGAGTTGATCACCAGGACAGTTGATGCGGTGGTTCAGATCAGGAAGCATTTGCAGACAGCTCAGGATAGGCAGAGGCGATGGGCCGATGTCCATCGGAGAGCTTTGGAGTTCGAGGTTGGTGACCATGTTTTCCTAAAGGTATCGCCTTGGCGCGGTTTCATTCGGTTTATTGGTAGGGGCAAGCTCAGCCCTAGATTTATTGGACCG
Source organism: Hemerocallis citrina (assembly GCA_017893485.1). Lineage (NCBI taxonomy): Eukaryota > Viridiplantae > Streptophyta > Magnoliopsida > Asparagales > Asphodelaceae > Hemerocallis > Hemerocallis citrina. Next base: position 55,442,086 of record CM030359.1, on the reverse strand, counting down.
TTTGATATTGTGGAGCGAGTAGGCAAGGTGGCCTATCGTCTGGCATTGCCGCTAGCTTTATCAGAAGTGCACGATATTTTCCATGTCTCACAACTCAGGAGATATATCCGAGATGAGAACCACGTGATCGACTATTCTGAGTTGACCGTTCGGCCGGATTTGACTTGTGAGATTCAGCCAGTTGCTATTGTGGATCGGCGGGAGAAAGTGCTTAAGAACAGGTCATCAAGTTGGTTCGTGTTTTTTGGAATCCTCACTCGCCCGGTGTGCTGACTTGGGAGCTGGAGGAAGAGATTCAGCAGAAGTTTCCTCATATGTTTGAGTAGTTTTGTTTTGTTCTTTTTGTTTGTTTTTTGGGTTACCCTATGAATCTTCTTGTTTGAATTTCGAGGACAAAATTCTTCTTGTTAGGTGGGTAGGATTTGTAACCCCTGTTTTCTATTTTATGTATTTTGAGTGTATTTTCTTTTTGTTGTTTTTTTTTATTCTCCTTGTATCTCTTTTGGATCGTATATTGGATCTTTGCTCCCAATATATTCATTTATTTGGTTGTCGTCCTTTTATTTGATCTTTTAATTCAATTATCTGTCTATTCTTCCATTTCTGCTTGGTTGAGCTTTTGTTTTGATCCCCATTATTTTATTTATTCATTTCTTATATATTTGTGTTCCCCATCTCTTTATTGGAAATTTTTGTCCTATAGCCATTATTTCTATTCAGATCCATTAAACCCAAAAAACCCAATTTAAATCCTATTATACTTAATGGATCTTCATTCTAACTAATCCCCATTCCCTAATACCCTATTCTTATAACCATTACCCTGTTTTATATGCACCTATTATATTACCCGTACCTGCATCCCCTATGCCCCTACCCGTTGCTGAGCCAAACTCGAACCCGTTTATCCCCCCCCCCCCCACCCCTATGCCAACATCAGCCGTCACCCTATACTTAAACCCTAATGCACCATCTATATAAACCTATATAAACTGATTGTTCATCTTCCTATACATAAACCCTCGGCTGCCTTACCCATCCCTGTCCTCCTTCACCCCGATCTCCAAACCAACTTCCCGTGCTCCTGTCCTCCTCTGGACGCAGTGCAGTCAATTCCGTTCCCTCGGTATCTCTCTCCCTGTCGTCGGCAGCACTGCGGTTACGTTGCCGCTGTGCTCCCGACCCTGTCTCCTCTCCGCTGCACTCAGCCGTAGCAACTGCGTGGTGACCCCCCTAGCCGCCGCAGCCCTCCACCGTGCCGTCTTCCCCCTCCGTCGCCGAGTGGCAGCCGCGACAGCAACATCAGCGAGCCACTGCCGTCGTTCTTGTCATTGTCTTGTTAGTGTGCATGCGTATCGCTGTAAACGTACTATCGTAGTTGGGTAGTTCTCGTTCTTGGTTTGGGGTGATTCGTGTTCGTCGTTCGATCGTGTTCATGCCTTGGGAATCCGTTCCCGTTATTCTTTCTTTGCACCATTTCATCGTCGGTTATAAAGCAAGTAACTTGTATTCTTTTCTTTGTGTAATACAAGTACTAAATACCGCCTGTAGTGTAGTTGGGTTCTAGAGACAATTTGTGTGTGAATCCCCTTGTTGATATCTCTATTGTGTTGATTTGACCATAGTTGCCTCACGACATATATGACATGAAATAACCTAGGATTGACCGCTTCTTATTGTATATATGCGTGTTGTTCATATGTTATCATGTGCTCGTTCGTGTTATTCGTGGTGGACTTGTTGAATACTTGTGAAATACTCTATACCATGTTTTTTGGACATCTAGTACACTATAATTCATGTTTGGTTGTGTTTTGGATGAGTTCTATGTGAACTAGTGGATTTTGTGCATGAAGATATTTTCAGTTTCGCCGGTTTTCCCGTTTTGATCAATATTTTAGACCCTATTAAGGTCAGCATTTGAAAATATTTTGTGAACATGATTTGTAGAGAATTCTGTCTATTTTCTAACCCTTTTGACAGAATGTGGTTTCGATTTACGAGTTGTGAGTTATGTCTATTTTACTACAGCGGTGTCGAAAGATTTCCAGATTTTGTTTTCTATGAATTCTGAAGAGTAATCTATTTTTATCATGATGTTAAAAGTATTATTTTGAACCAATATTTTTCACAATATAACTAGACCTGATTGGGATTAACCCTGAATTTTCGTGGATTTATTTTATGAGATTTACAAACCTTTTTATGTTTCCAAACAATTACTATACTAGCATATTTTTCATACTGTTCAGTAAAGGACCTGATTTTCGACCTATTTCTACTTGTTGTTTGTAAAATATTTGTGAATATGAAAGTTAGCTTACTGTATCTATTTTATCATCTTTTTGGCGGATTTGAATTTCGATTTATGGTTTTTGAGATATTTCTGTTTTCGTACTGTTGTGTTTGTGATTTTAGATTTACAAAAACTACAGCATCTTGATGTTTTCTAATTTTACTTGACTACTCTATTTATAATGAAAAATTATGAAACTTGGTTTTCTATTAATACACATATAGGGAAATACCCCAGATATTTTTGTGGATTTATTTAATGAGTTTTCATGCTTCTTTCCTGACTTTGAATACGATATTTTGATTTCTGGCTGAACTTGTTTTCTGGTTTCAATTTAGTTTTGAGTTCTGTTTTTGTGAAATAATATATGACTTATATATATTTTCTGGATTTGACCGGGAGTCTATTTTTCAAATTCTTTGACGGATCTAGATTTTCATGTTTGTAGCAACGGAAATCTCTGTTTTAGTGAAGTACTGTCTTGCTGTCCTGAACTAGAATTCTCGTTGTTCTATTCTTTTATGTGTTGTCTTTCATCCGTGCATGTTTATTCTTCATCCTGAACTTGTTACTTGACCATGCCATGTTATTATTGCCATTTTTTGTATACGCACATACTTGTTTGATAATAATAACAAATAACCAAGCCGGGGTTTTAAGGAATATCTAATAGTTGATAATACAGAAACGTGTACTCGGAAGGGTATCCACAGATCCTACGTCATGACTTGATACATAATACTTGAACCTGTGGAAATTTTGGGTTATGACAATAAATCTAATGTGATTACTTGACACTTGCACGTTCGACACGTGATTACTTGCCACTTGCACAACTTGACACGTGATACATGATACATGATACTTGGAGCTTGAAGCTCGATACTTGATACTTGTCCCTGAGTACAATGTCCTCTATGGTCCACTATGAAATCTAAAGCGAAACTGTATGAATGTAGAAACCATGTAGTAAAAATCGGGATGTATGAAGTGCTACCAAGATAGTAATAACTTCAAGACTTGACCATGACCCTTGAAAGTGATACTTGAACATGATACTTGATACTCGTTACATGACACGTGATACTTGTTGCTTGTTTACATGATACTTGTTCACTTGACACTTGATACATGCTACTTACACTTGTTCATCTTGCCATGCTAGTTGTTCTATTTTATTATCATGCATATTCCATGCTATTTGTTTATCTATTCTCATGTACTTGTATCCTGCACTACAAGCGGCCCGTAACTTGCATTGACGAGAGTTGTTTTCTTTTTACTTATCCTGCAATTTATTTAATTGCAGACCAGGATGATCAGCTGCCAGATGGAGTTGGTGAAATGAGATATTAGTGCTGAAATTTTGCTATTATTATTCTTGTTGCTTATTTGAACAATTGTATCTTGTACTTGAATTTATTTGTATTTGGGCAATGTGACCCAGGATATTGACTTATTCAGATCTGGATTATTTGAGATTATAATATTTTGGTTTCAAGTATTCTTGTTGGTTTTGACTCATATATGCATGCTTGGTTGATTCTTTTGCTTCCGACTCTGATTATTCTTGTGAAATGTTGTAAAGATTCCGAACAGCTTATGGATGATGAAAATCATTCGCTGTGCTTAGTCATGTATCCGTATTCCGTATTCTCTTTTTGGAAAGCGAGGCGTGACAATGGTGGTCCAATTATCATTCTTGAGGCAGTGGCTTCTTATGACTTATGGATATGGCATGCATATTTTGGACTACCGGGCTCGAACAATGACATCAATGTGTTACAAGCATCAAATCTGTTCGCTAACCTAACTCAAGGTATTACTCTTGCTAATTATACAATTCAAGGTAAAGAATATGTTGACGGTTACTATTTAGCCGATGGCATATACCCCAAATGGTCAACCCTTGTACAAACTATTTCCTAGCCCCAAGGTCCAAAGAAACAATATTTCATAATGATGCAAGAATCATGCCGAAAAGACATGGAGCGAGCATTTGGAGTCCTTCAAGCACGCTTTGCCATCATCAAAGGTCCATCACGTTTTTGGAATAAAAGTGTACTACATGACATCATGTCAGTGTGTGTTATATTGCACTATATGATCGTCGAGAATGAATGCGATGACTCTGAAGAACTAGTTTTGTCTACTCCTGCAATTATTCAGAATGCTCAAGAGATTGATGTCATTGAAACTGAGCAATTCCAACGATTCCTTGCGCGACACAAGCAACTCAAAGACAAAAATGCTCATATTGCACTTAGAAATGTAGTGATAGAGCATTTGTGGGCAAGACACGGAAATGAAATGGATTAAAAGTTGGGGATTATCAATGTTATTATTTTAATGTTTTTTATCATTCAGTTCTATGTATTTCAATGTCCAACGTTTGTATTTTCAATTAATAATTCTATTTATTTGTCGTTTATCTATTTCAATTAATGATCACATTGTATGGGTAGGTAATCTTTTGAAAATATGTTAAGGTAATACAAAATAACTAAATAATCCTGACTATAAATATTGTATCAATTATTTTTTCAAACGATAAAAAAATATTCAAAATTGGTCTCATTTTAAAAGTATCGTCGAGACCTTTCCAACCGTACCAAAATAATAAAATTTAGAATAATATTTTATAGGATACATTCATGAAATATATAGATACACATTTTAATTAAAGGATATGGAAGGAATTCTTCAAAAGATATTAAGGTAAAAAAGGGTAAAGTAGGAATTTCAAATTGTGAATAGTATTTTGAAGGAGCTCCAAAAAGCCTTCAAATATGAAGCTAGTTTTGAAGCTCCTTCATTTTGAAGCCAAATTTGAAGCACGGTTGGAGCCTCCCGGGCCTTCATTTCCCGTTGGAGATGCGCTTACATAGAGTAGCCTAAAGTATGACATTTTTTGTTTGTTTTTTTTTCAAAGAAAAAGGTGGAATAAGGCCACCCTGTTTCATTAATGAGAATTAACCAAACAAACCCAGAGTACTGGGACAAATTACAACCTACAAATAACAAAATAGAACAAGAAGCAATATAACCAATACATACAATCAGGGCTCACTCTAACACCCTTAGAGGGTGGGCCACAAAAAACTACAACTAGGACGAACCGGCTACAGCTTGTCCCTGAACTCCACCAAAGATGTACTGGACCCCAGCTTGGGCCCAATCACATAGCGAGCACCGACTAATTGTATGTACGTCACGTAAGCTTCGTGCACCACCTCCGCGGCGCGCGCACACCCACTTGAAGCAAATCACGTGGGATTTGGGTATTCTCTGGTCCCAACCTTCTCCTCCCCCTCTCCCACACCCTCTCCAACAAACTCACTTTCTGCCCAGTCGAAGTCACAACCAAAGTAGAGTCGTGGAGATGATACCTTCACCTCTATCACGCTTTAGCTCTCACAAGCTATTTTTCACTAATCAAAACTCTCACTCACCCTAACCACGAACACAGTCCAAGACACAAACAGACACCTGCATAGAGTAGTGAGAAACAACATCTTCACTCTCTCACTCTCTCACTCTATCTCTCACGTAAAACCCGAACCAAATCACAACCAATTTGAAGAGTCACCTTCACCTCTTGCCCCTGCGGGCGGTGGACGTTGTAGATTTCAGGGTCAATGATGAGGGCGTAGTGGCGGTGCTGTTGCAAAGTATGTGGCAGTGGATTAAAGGAGGTCGAGTTCAGGGTGTGACTCACATACTGCCGACCAAAAAACAAACATCTCCCCTCTGTGCACCTCATGGGGGGACCCCTTCTGTAGGCCCAAGTCCCACCTTGTGCAGTAACGAGTGAGCACATCTCATGGGGGGACCCCGTCTTCGGGCCCTAGCCCCACAACCGTACTACACCTCATTCTGCACACCGAATCCAACCCAGCTCAGACAACTCCACCCCTCCCCCCCCCCCCCCAATAATACCTCAGTACTAATGCCCTTACTCTCTCTCTTCATAGTAAAAAAGAGGCAAACCCCAGCTTCTTCGCACGCACTACCAACCCTCAAAATCCCAATCAAAGTCGCAGATCGCCATGATTGGTCCCGAGAGCATGGACATGGTGACGGCAGCGAAGAACATCTGGGCCCCAAGAACAAGGTGGATTTCAGACGCCGACTAGGGGACGGTGAAGCATCGATAACGAGTGGAGCAGCGGCACCGGGCGGATGGACGACGGCCCTAAGAACAAGGTGGACCAATAGCGGCGACTAGCAGCCACCCATCGCCGATGCCGGCACCGACTAGCCGTCGTAGGCCACCCGTCGCCGAGGCTGATCAAATAGCGGCGAGAAGATCTGACCTCGATGCCTTCACTGAGATCATCCAAGGCTGAGATCATCGTCGATGTAGTCGGCGGGGTCGCGAAGGCTGAGATCACCGTTGCGGAGATCTAATGCGCACCATCTTCGACGTCCCCATCTGGGACGAGATCGCCGTCGCTGGAGTAGGAAGAGGCGGGATTAGGGATGAAGATGGGAAGGAGCGCGACCCTACCGGTGGCTCGACGGTGATTTTGTGATGGGGCGGCGGCGACGTGGGCTAGCCGCCGCCCCCAACAATGTCCAGATCTAGGGTTTTTTGGGGTTAGTTTTTCTCTCTAAACTTTTCTCGATGACGTTTTTTATTTATAGACTAAATGCACGTTGTGTACAGGTTTTGGCATACACACGAAACGATGATGCTAGGAAATTTATGCTTGATGGTGAATTGACATTAAAGAGCATTAAGGTATAGACTCTCTCTCTCTCTCTCTCAGACACACACAGAGGACATTTGTGCAATGTGCATACAGTATTGGAGTGTAATGTATAGTATGTATGCTATGTATTTCTCATAGGTAAGAATGAGTGCAGGTTCTCCCTAAGAAAGAGCCTAAGTTATAGGTTTGGCTTGGTCCACATATGGTAATTTATTAACTAGGCAGATTGGTAGTGCTCCTTTTGGTCTGATAATCTTTATCAATTGACTACTTTCAAGGTTGATCTGTTAAAAGAAATGGAACATATGACCGGGTTTAAACTTGATCGTCACTCTATCTAGTAGATAATTAAAGTACTAGTGAATGGGACTACTTGATTTATGCATTCCCGTCAAGATTCATAATTATAACATCTTGTTTTCTATGTTAAAATTCCCTATTCTGCCTTGTTAAACTACCATAATAAAATATCCCCATTAAACTTTTTATTTTTCTTCTTTCTTTTTCTGTAAGAGTGGAAACTTGGGGTATGTTTTGCGTAACAGGTTGACATAATACAAATATTCAAACAATTAGAATCCATGTCGTTTAAATTATGTCTTAAAGTTTACTTTATGTTCAATTGAACAAGCTTCATCGATAAGACTTGCTTTTTCAATATATTTTAACAATAGCAATTTTCTTCTTTCAGGCATTTGCACACGACTTATTAGAAGATAAGCTTAAACCTTTCTACAAGTCAGACTCAGTACCAGAGAGTGTGAGTTAATGAATCCTATTACTTTGCTTGTTACTTGTCGTGATATCTCACTTATTTGTGATTCCTCTGTTATTACAATAGAATGATAGGGATGTGAAAATTGTTGTTGGAAATAATTTTGATGAGATTGTCTTGGATGAGTCAAAGGATGTCCTTCTAGAATGTAAGTAATTCTGGTAGAGATATTAAGCAAAGCTTCTGCTCTTTATGCAATTCAATTTGATGGTTCTTGATCAGATTTATGAACCATGGTGTGGGACACTGTGAAGCACTAGAGCCAATTTATAACAAGCTTGCTAAGCATCTTCGTAGCATCGAGTCCCTTGTCATAGCAAAGATGGATGGAACCACTAATGAGCACCCTCGAGCCAAGGTACTCTATTTTTCCTTGTTTTGTTTATACTAACAATGGATTATAACCTAGCTGAAGTTATTTGTGTCTGTTGTGAAGGTATATTTATGATCATGGATTCCTGCTAGCCCAATATCTTAACTAGTACATAGGTTAATCAGACACTATAGTTAAAATGCATGTCACCACATACAATCAACTGTTAGACTATGAAATACAGGAGCTTAAGAATTTTGTGTTCACTTATCTCCCCTCTCTCCGAACAGACAAACATCTTTTTGTTTCTGTAATACTCATGGGACCCATCATTGATTTTTGAATTGTTCTGCCACCCACCTTATGTTACAAAACAAGTTGCCTAGGAGAACTAGTTAGTTTGTTAGCACATGGCAGTAATACTTTTTTTTAATAATAAAAGTGACACCCAGTCACTGCTACCATTAACGATACAAAGAGAAATAGATATTACAAACCCAGCCCCAATCGAGTGGACAATCTCAAAATACTACTAGAAAAACAACAACAACATGGAGATACACAAACTACACAAATTACTCAAAAGACATGAAGCCTCCAAAACTCGATGCTCCACCCTGCATCAGTCGTAGTCCCTGTATCCTAGTCCATCACATCTATGCCACTCCCTCCATAAGAAGCCTCTTCCTTGCCCCTACCAGACCTGTCCATGTATTAATAAGCTCTAAGATTTTAAGTAACATCACTTGAAATCTACAGTTCAAATTACAAAAACACGTATCATTCATATCAAGTCATAGGGTCCATATGATAGCCGCTACAGTAATATCCCCTCCCCCCCAAATAAAAATAAAAAAAATCCTCAATACTATTCGGAAAAACAATGTCAAATCCCAAACTTAAAACTTCCCATGATAATTTAGCTTTAGGACAATGAAAGAATATATGATTAATATCTTCATCATCCGTATGGTATCTAGGGCGTATAGTGTCTATAATAGTGTTTTGTTTCTTAATGTGCAGTAATACTGTTATACCTCAAAATTTGACCCAATAAGATTTCTACGACACACGTGTAGTCTACATGTTCACATGAATCATTCGTCATGCAGAATCTACGAACAACTCGTAGTGCTAATAGCGGAACTCACACACTACAAGCAATTGAAACTTATCAAAAACTAGATGAACCAAGAACAAGCTACCACGATATATGCAAGATCTCACAAGAACACAATCAATATCCAGAGATAACCAATAATTCTTATTCCCTAAGAAATACAAAGATTACAAAGAGATTACAACTCTCAATCTCTTTCCCTCACCTTTGAAACACTCGATACAATCCCTTCTCGAAGTTAAACAATGATAACGGCTCACCAATTCTCTTTAATCAGTGATACAAACCATAGAGTCTACATCCACTTTTATAGCCCTCAAGTAAACCCTAAAAGATAAACACAAATACAGCTTATTGGATCCGAAATTCGTCAGCCCAAATAACACACAACGCTGATGTCGGTCGATCGCACTTTGGGTCAGTCGACCGCAATGTGTCAAGTCCACACTCAAGGCATGACTAGTCGACTACACGGTCGACCGTCCCCTTCGCTGTTGAACCTTGTATACTCAAAGAACTCTTTTCAGCCAGGACCAGTCGACCACACTCCCGTTCGGTCGACCGCAACCCCTCCAGCTTCAATCTTTAACTCACTACTATCTTCTCTTGATGTCTTTGACTTCTCCTATTCTTCTTCAACATCAAGTACTCATTGCCTACATGTATTTGAGGCAACAATCCTAAAAATCTCCCACTTGGACCAAATACACAACACTTCAAAGTTATTGTAAAATTTTACCTCACATTATCTCTGCCAATCTCCCACTTTCATGGAAGACCCAAGTATTCCCCACTCTCATGAAGAACACCTCCACCACTCCACCATATGAGGTGCACCAACCACCCCTCATCGCCTCATGAAGGATGTACTCCACCAATCACATAGAGCACGAATACCGGAGAAATAACTTTTCGTGTCGGATCCCGTGTTACAAGACACCCCAACTTGCAGAATCTTCATTAACACCGGACATGGTTCAAAGCCTCTCAATGCACCCTTTGCACTAGAAGTTTCCGTGAACAACACCTCCACAATATCCACAGACTGTTTGACCTGTACAGTCCCATTTAGGCTACCTTTATTGACATCACCATGCATATCGATACCAGTGCTCTTTACCTCATAAGAGCGACTTGAAGCTTCGCCTGCATATCGCATAGTACCATCACCGCAGCAACATCTTGCTCTCTAGAATCACTGTCATGGCCAGCAGCTCTCGCTAAATTAGTAACCTTTCATCCACAACTGGAAGTACTCTGTTGCATCCCATACAACCTACTACTCAATTCTGGTTGATAGTCAACTACAGGAGAAATGCCTCACGTTTCTAAGCAAATACTGCGTACCCTCATGCTTCCCCTTTGCAATCACCCTTGAACCTGGAGCTATACGTCACTCCCCACTACCAACTGAAGTAGACATACCCTCTTTACCTAGCCTTCTAATAAAGATAAGATTTTTCTTCAAGTCTGAAACATGCCTTGTCTCCCGCAAGACAATACTCTGATCATCATTGGCTTTCACACGAACAATACCAACCCCACGTATAGGACACCCGTGACTATTCTCCATGATCACATCTCTAAAAGAACCCTCCTTGTAGTCATCAACCACCTCTCTCCTCGAAGTGTAATGAAAAGAAGCTCCCAAATAAATATATCAATCTTGAGTACCCAACTCCTTCCGAGCTGATAGGCATAACTCTTCAACAAGCCCTGAGCTTCCTTTGGGTTATCTATCTTCGGTTTCTCTTGCTTCCTCTCTATATAAGCCTTTCAACTGCGCATCATGTGACTCATCTTGTGACAGTACCAACACTCAGGTCCATGCATTCCATTATTGTAATCAGACCCACCTCAGATGAACTACTCTGATTCTTTTTTCTTTGACTGCTCTTAGATCTCCCACGTCTTTTCTAAACTGTCATTGCAAAATCTCTAGAAGATAATGATGGAAATCCCCTGTTTCTCACCATTCTCACCTCCTCGGTTAGAATGCTACTCACCACATCCTGTAGAGTCTTCGAATCTGTCATAGTGCATGTAATAGCATGTTTTACCTACGATAACTATCGGGCAAAGCAGATAGAAGTAACAATGACTGTCTCGTCTCCGAAAACTTTAAACCTGCAGCTTCTATCTGGTTGTAAACCATACCGTAATTGTTCACATATTCTGCTACTGAACCCCTTCCTTCAACTTCATATTAATCAATTTCTTCAAATGAAGAATTTGATTAGATACCGACGGTTTCTCATACATATCATGAGAATCTCCATAGCCTCCTTTGTGGTCTTTGCCTTCGAGATATGAAATAACGTCTTCCAACTCAGTCCCAACTGAATCTGCCCTAGTGCCTTTTGATCCAAATGATTCCACTCCGTCAGGACCTTCGCATCCTTGTATCCACCTTCCGGGTTCTCATCAAACAAAAGACCATCTAGATATTTTCTGACGAAGATATGCTATCATCTGAATCTTCCACATCGTGAAGTTACTCCCATCGAACCTCTTGATCTTTGACTTGCTATCGGTTTTCCCGAACCTAGTGCTCTGATACCACTTGTTGCAAAATCTACCAATAACTCATAGTGCTAATAGCGGAACTCACACATCACAATCATGAAACTTTCCAAAAACTAAATGAACCAAGAACAAGCCACCTCGAGATATGCAAGATCTCATAAAACACATTCGATATGCAAAAAATAATCAATACTTCTTATTCCCCAAAAAATACAACGATTAAAAAGAGATTAAAACTCTCAATCTCTCTCCCTCATTTTTGAAACACTCGGCACAACCCTCTCTTGAAGTTGAACTGATAATGGCTCAACAATTCTCTCTAATCAGTTATACAAATCCTAGAGTCTACATCTACTTATATAGCCCTCAAGTCCCATAAAAGATAAAGACAAATACAACTTATTGGACCCGAAATCCATCAGCCCAAATAACACACATCGCCAATGTCGTCAACCGCACTTTGGGTCGACGACCGCAATGTGTCAAGTCCACACTCGAGGCATAAGCAGTCGACTGTATAGTCGATCGTCTCTTTCTCTGTTAAACCCTGTACACTCGAAGAACTCCTTCAAGTTAGGACCGGTCGACCGTACTCCTGGTCGGCCGACCACAACCCCTCCAGCTTCATTCTTCTACTTGTTGTTGTATTCTCTTGCTGTCTTCATCTTCTCCTGTTCTTTTTAACTTCAAGTACTCAGTGCTTACGTGTATTTGAGAGCATAATTCTAACAATAAGTTAGTTATCTATAGAAAGGTGGTCGTTTGATACGAGCGGAGTTAAAGCAATGCAAGAGGGAGTAGACTAGCCTTTATGATAGTCGGTGGAGGACTATGGATGGAAAGGGATTCACTATACACGTACACTATTGGGGGAATTCGAAGACAGTCAGTGGGTGATTCAACCTTACTATCGGATGCTAGAGCCTTGTTGCAAGTGTTTGACGATATCAAAATATTGCACGTGAGATGAGATGATGACGAACTCAGGTAATAAATTTATACCTCCATACATGCTCCACTTAGATTGTATTCATGAACAATAATCAAGCAGTTTGATACTTTAGTACAGTATTTAACTTAAGTGTGTATGAAGATTTCCATGGAAAGGCTTTCTTTTTGGCTCTTGGCTTACATGTACGTTAGAGTCGGATAACATTAGTTAAAGCAAATTTGTCATCTTTCTCCTTAAGATTATTTTTCTTAGTCGTGGAGATTTTGGAGGATGTGAAGTGGTTTTTCTAGAACTATAGTAATCCCTCTCTTGTCATAGCCCTGGGCTTTGGACTGTTGGCATCAGCTAGAAGGCCGGTAATAAAATTTTATCAAATTTTTTAGGAGCCTTGATTACTTAACCGACTGCATCTTAACTTGATAATGCTTAGAAGATGATGATGATGATGATGATGATGTATTATGTATGAAGATCCCTGAAATCAGGACTTAACAGGATTTGTATGTATGAAGATCCCTGAAATCAGGACTTAACAGGATTTGTGTCGTTATCTTTTAAATCATGCTGTCTTGGTAGAGTATTGGTTTGCGCAAGCTTTGACCTTTTGAACAGTTGGGTTTGGTCTCTGTTTTTAGCTCTTAAATGAAATATTAAAATAGGGTTCACGTGGCATATAATTGAATAAAAGTGTTATATTTCACTTAACCCCCTCAATCTCCTTTCCTTGCTTTTACAAATATTTTCCTTGTGATGTGCTAGCTGGTACGTGTGAGCCTATGAGGTTAAGTGCATGTGCATCCCTTCGAGTAAGCGATTTCTCCATGAACACTATGCTCATGTTTTCTTGTTTGTTTACTATAAATTGTATATTGTAACCTGACATTACCTGTTTAGTCTGTTTAAACTAGAGTTTAATATGGATATGATGTAGAAAAATAATTTATGTGGACTCACATATGTGACAAAATGTATAATTGTTATTCTAAAGTTTAACCCTAATTAAAGTGATCTAGCCAAGATTAAGTGATGGGTTAAAAGCATATAATAAAATGTGAAATATTACGTGTAGAAACGGGAAAGAAAATTTTTAATTTTGTAATGGGAAAAAATGGAAATCACTAATTATCTATTAGGGTTGTGATCCCCTATATATACGTATTATCCTATTCTATCTATCATTCCATTAACAGAAAAGAAAAGAGAGACTCTCATAGAAATATGTATCATATAGGAAGATCCAAAATCCTCTGTGCAATCTTCGTCAATGGCTTCGGGTTAGTGCTTTCGCTTTTATATTCTTCTTCTTTGATTTAGCAAAAGATCTATGGAAACATGATTTAAGATTTTATATTAAAGCACTTTTAGTAACATGATTAAGATCTAGATCTGTAGAAACATGATTTAGGATGATATCAATATTTTATGCATGTTGCTTAAGTGTTATAGATAAAATCCATCAATTGGTATCAGAGCCATCTTTGCTGAATTAATTGAAGAATTTAGGGTTTCTTGTTTAAGAAATTTAAGAAATTTAGGGTTTTTTTTTAATCTTCCTTTTGTGATATTTGTCTTCTAAAATACAGATTCATAAAAAATAAAAAATAAAAAATAAATAACCAAAATCGTAATTGCTGTTTAATTATGGTTTTGGATTTTGATAAAGTTTTTTAAAGATATGGATAGAATTAATAGAGATTTCCCTATTCTATGGGGGGTTGTATGGATGTTGGTGTTGTGTGGGGCCAGAGAGAAAGCTACAGCAGCAGCAGCTGCTGCCACATGCTGAGTGGCAGGCAGGTGGGGCCCCCCACTTGTGCAGGTGAGCCTGCTGGCGATGTCGACGTGGCAGTAGGGCCCGTGTCTCGCTGTGCGCTCTCGCGAGGGGAAACAGTGGGATTTATTAATTTTGTTTTCTATTATGGTTTTGATCAATTTGACATTATCAAAACATTAAAGTTATCAATTTTCTGTTATGGTACTTTATCGATATATCAATTTTCTGTTAATTTTCTGTTTAATCCTACTGACTAGTTGTAATTATTTATCAATAAAGTTAATTTTTTGTTATAAATATTTGTCCAATAATCGGATAAATCAAAATCAATTTGACATTATCAAGATATTCACGATTTTTCTGAGAAACCAATTAAATTCACCTTTTGTTCTGGATTTTCTTATCTGTTAAATATCTAATATTTTGAATAGATTAATTGAAACATAATATTACCAAAGTGACATCTTTTGTGTAGTTTAATTTATTTAAAATATCAAGATGATTGTGTATTTGTAATTCATGCGTTTATTAACTAACCCAATGGTAAGTTGATATTTTGCTGAATTTCATACACATCTGTGGTAATAAATGTGTGACAATTACAAGGTATTCCATGTGAACAATATGTCAGTCCAAAGAATGACTAATTATTTGACAGGATTTATTGTCAATGTTTGATTGCTACAATAAGAGTACCGCTTGCAGTTAATGTTATTGTCCAAAGACTTGAAATTAATGTTGTGCCTAGTATCTTGAGATGGGATTAACCATTATTTGAATTTATTGTTTTATATGTATTCTTATGTGAGCTTATTTTGTTTGTTTTGTTCTATATTCAGCTAGTTTATCTTCTGCTGCCTCAATAACTGTTAATATCAACTCTATTCACATGCTTAATGGGACCAATTTTAAGGATTGGAAAGGGACCTTACTTATAACTCTTTGTCACGCCCCGCTTCCCAAAGGAATACGGAATACGAGTGCGTGACGAAGCCCAGCGAATGATTTTCATCATTCATAAGCTGTAGGATCGACTCAGCATCATAACAAGAATATATTCAACCACGCATGTATGAATAATTTATTAATCAACAGAAAAGCATTTGAAAAAAATACAAATATCCCAATAATTTCAAGATCTGGATCAAAAGAAAGAAAACTTTGGGACTACAAGCCCGTTATAAGTTTTAAGTAGCAACAGAATAAATAACTCAAATACAAAATAATTAAAGCAAGCTTTCCCTAGCGAAGCCTAGAACGTCTGCTCACCAATTCCAGCAGGCAGCTCGTCTCCAAAGTCGATATATATATATATATAATAAATTACAATGAAAGCTATCAAGTGGCTCCCATTCAATCTCTCCCAAAATCAATGGACCAGATCTAATCTCACAAAACATATTTTCCCGCCCAAAATTTTAAACTCCACAAATTCAAAACCCACACACTCTCCCTCTTTTTCCCCAAAATAAACCCCTTTCTCCCTCTCTTTCTCCCCGCTCTCTATCTCTAATCCCGCCCACTCTCTCTCTCACTGTCTCCCTTTCTCTATCTCCCCGCTCTCTCTCACTGTCTCCCTCTCTCTCCCCCGGCCACCTCCGTCGCCTCTTCAGCGCCCCCCACCTCCGGCACGTCTTCAGCGCCCCCCCCCCCCCACGTCCAGACCCTAACCCCCTACTCCTCCCTTCTGCTCTCATCCCTCAGCGACCACCACCTCTCTCTCCACCGGCCTCCTCCGGCGCCTCTTCAGCGCCCCACCACCTTCCCCCGCCTCTTCAGCGCCCCCCCACCTCCCGTTGCCAACCCCCCTCCTCCTCCCTTCCGCTCTCATACCTCCATTTGCCAACCTACATTCGGCAATCAGAGACCCCATCCAACCATTGAACCCCTAACCAATTTCACCATTGATTTCGACCACCGATTTCATCCTGACCACCGATTTCGTGCCGAATACCTCAGTTCATCCCGACCACTGATTTCACATCTCAGGTATACTTAATTTTATAGTTGTTTGGGGTTTTGGGGTATACAAAATGCGTTGAAATTTCCTTTTTTTTTTCTTCAGCAAAAGTATATTGGCAAATTGGCCTGAGTACATATAGTAACCTGCAAGTAATTGGCTATGTCTTTGAAATTTCCTTTGTAAATATTTGCAAGTAATAGGCATAATCAAACATAGAACACATAGCGTTTATTCTAGGTTTGTTTATTAGATAGGAGCAGGGGTTAGAATTTTTAGATAACCGCGGATATTACAAATTTGGGGTGAGTTAACCGGGATTATCTCAACTCCTCAAAAAGGATCATAAACAATTCAAAGTTTAGATAACTATATAGTTTCATGAGATAATTTCATTTCCAAGGCGATATTAATAATAGAAACATTCAAGCTACCAAGCATGAAGTTGGTGAAGAAATCAATGGAATTGGTATAACAACAATTCTATGGCTATCAAACATTCAAGCTACCAAGATGCAGTGAAAAACAAGTTCCTTTTTGCCGAGAGTTAATAGATAAAATTAACTATCTTAGTTAGATTCATAGAACAGACCATGTTTCTTTTCTCTTATATATTCCATTCATCTCAGTCATAATCTTAATAAATATACAGACTCAGTAAACCATCACACGGGCATACCTAACTTCCTGGGGATTCATTGTGGTGAGCCACATTCACAATTTTTAGCTTTCATTTTCTTAGTTTACTAATTCAGACATTTATTTCAATTGTCATATTAAAACCTATTTATCATGGATACTTTGTGTGAAGTTATGTCCAGGTCAAAAACTTATGAGATACAACAACTTTGTTACCATGTCATTTGGTGCTTCCCGCAATGTTATGTCCTTAATAGGTATTAACATCAAAGTACTTTCCTTTCTAAAATGTGGTAATACTTTTGCAGGTATTGTAATGAAATTCATGTTGGATCTGTAGGCATATCGTTTGTGCATATCGTTTGAGATGCTTGATTCAAATCTGTAAGCTATTCTGAGCATGCATTATATTTTCCTGATAACTTAATACTTGAATTTTTCAAATCATTTTTTATTTGTCTGTTGCTGCTTGGTAATATAGATATGAGCTAATTAAGTTGAACCAGTATAAAGGATTTCCTTTGAGCATTGTCCAAGTCTTCTCAAAACATGTGATATACTTAGCTTTTTCTAAAATGCCTTTTTATGTGTGAATTTGTGACGTTCAATGATTTTACATTATCTTCGTTTTTTTAACAAATTATTTTGCATAGATCCTGCATGCTCTCGTTGTCATAAAAGAGGCTGGTATTATTCATTGTGATTTGAAACCAGAAAATATACTTTTATCTGCAAGGTTAGCTGACCCTTTCATCCCTAATATTTTTTGTTTATTTTAATTCCAATCGTTCAACTTTTATGTTTAACATCTTGAACTCGACAGTGTGAAACCAGAAATAAAAGTGATTGATTTGGGATCAGCCTGCATGGAGAATCAAACAGTATACTCATACATTCAGGTCGTCTTAGATTCAGTCCCATTTATATACACAAATTTGTTCGGCTGCTTGCCTGTTCTTACCATCTCAGACTCTTAATGCTTCCTTTTGCAGAGTCGTTACAACAAATCTCCAGAAGTTCTTCATTATCCGTATCCTTGCATACACATTTATTCATTCATTCATTGGAAATTTTATTGACTTTGGTTTACACGCCCTTTTCCTTTGAGCTTTTGGTTAACTGGAATTTAAGTAGATTTTTTTTTTCAATCGGTTTGGAGCTTAACCTATACACATTTATTCATTGGCAATTTTATTGACTTTGTTTGCATGCCCTTTTCCTCTAAGCTTTTAGTTAACTGGAATTTGTAGATTTTTTATTTTTTCAAACAGTTTGGAGCTTAACCTATACACATTTATTCATTGGCAATTTTATTGACTTTGTTGGTACACCCTTTTCCTCTGAGCTTTTAGTTAACTGGAATTTATGTAGATTTTTTTATTTTTTCAATCGATTTGGAGCTTAACCTATACACATTTATTCCTTGGCAATTTTACTGACTTTATTTGCAAGCCCTTTTCTCCGAGCTTTTAAGTTAACTAGAATTTTAGTAGATTTTGATTTTTTAAAATCGATTTGGAGCTTAATCTATTATTAGATATACAACTGCAATTGATATGTGGTCATTTGGTTGTATTGGTTGCCGAGTTATTCTTAGGCCTTCCTTTATTTTCCGGAGCATCAGAATATGATCTTCTTAAGAGGATGATCGAGATACTTGGGTATGTTGATTTCCATGCTTTGCCCCTTATACTTATGTCTTATCAAAACAATTTCATAGTTCTTTTACTATTATAGAGTTGTTAGAATCCAAGAAGGAAAACTTATGAATGCTAAAAATTTCAAGTAAGAAGCTGTTATTATTGAAATGCTGCTAAAATATAATATATTCTTCCGGTTGTTTTGTTACTTTATTATGAGCTTATGTGTACAAAATGTAGACTGCTTTTGGAATTAAGTAATATTAGTTTATTTAGTTTGTTTACTGAGAGAAGGTAGGATTCATGACGTGTTGGTTTATTTACTATTATGCCCCCGCACGAAAAAATGCACGAGCAGAAATTGGTGGGGCCCACCAGTCGGAATTGTTGCCCGTTGCGTTACAATACAATGCGGATGTTTTGTTTCTGTGATTGTGTTGTTTGTTTTCTACGATTTGAAATGGATGGTAGCAATACTAGCATTCATCATGTGCATGCTTTACATTTTCAGCTCTTCTTCTGCCTGAATTGTGCCTTCTTAAGAGGGGAAGGGTTGCTTCATTTGCAAACTATTTTGAATTAGCAAATGTAACAATTGTTAGTTGTTTTTTAGTAGTACGTTACCTGGGTTAGACGATGAGGCAATTGTGTATTGGGTGCTGCTTTTTCCATAGAGATACTGAATACAAAGTGTTCAAAATTATATCTGAAATAGAGATTGTAAAACCACACTAGAACGAAGAAAAACATACTTTGCGAATGAGGGAAGCAAAAAAAAGGCATAGTATTTTAATGATAAGACTATATCTACAATGTAATATTTACCTTTCTTTTCTGTCTTTTGCCCATCTGATTTATGCTGAACTTACAAACTATATATGAATTGATTTTTGTTAAGAATGATCTTAATAAAAAAAAGTTGAAAATTTTACTTACTTTTTATGTGAAAAAGTAGTTACGCTCCTTTGGGTTTGAGGATTCCTTTGGGTTTTCCTTTTTCTTATGTGAAAAAGTAGTTACACTCCACGGGGGCCTTCGGCCAACCTTTTATGATAAAAAAAACGTAGTTACACTTCATGAGAAGAGTACATTTAAGCTATTGCTTGAAGATTCAAATTTCAGCAAATCAAACTCCCTTTCATTTTGGTTAGAATGATTCTTTCCTTAAATGAGTATGAAACTGATACACTGATCTGAAAACATAAATGTATAAGCATGGGCAGATCAGCCCCCCATCAATTTTCGGGTAAGAACTCTATCATATATAAATTTTGCATAAAAAGAAAACAAGTACATACAGAGAACTCAGAACCTGTTTAGTTATCCATATACTAATTAATTCAAAAGTCACAACCAAATATCATTGTAGAAAAGGTTTTATTTTTTTGCAATTTTATTTTCAGTTTCAGTTCTAAATTTTGATTCGATTCGGTTGTGGATCTGATTGTTGATGTTAAATTTGAATGAGTTGAAGTTTATGATCGGATTATTCAACATTAAGATCGCTCAGTAACATCGAATAGTTTAAGAATTGACGACGAGTTATGTGCCAAATCAATAAAATCTGTGGCTACTTTTTGATGCATATGAAATTGTGGGTATTGTGGTTTGTTTATTTAGTTGCCATGATCGAATGGTTGATGAGGAGGCAGCAGTTGATCCGGGAGTGCCCTATACTGGCTAATATTGAGCCCAAGCAGATCAAAGTTTGGTTCCAGAATCGAAGGTATAAAATAATATAAAACTATTTCTCGATTGTTTTGTAGTTATTTTAATTATATTGTTTAGTAATAATGCTGGGTTGTGTTGTTTTGGGAGATGATTGTTGGGGAGTGAGGTGACAATTAAGGAATTAGAGAAAAATGATGGAGCCACTGTTGTTTATAATAATAATAATGTTTTCTCTTGCATTTTTTGCAAGGAACGATAGAGAACTTTTGCCTTGCTAACTTTCTGATAGGAAAAACATGGGGGGTAAAATGCAATATATTCCCATGAAGTTTCAGCAAAATTCAAAGACTACAATTTAACTTTCTGTTTTAGAATAAAAATGCTTTTTGGGGGCATTCATTAGTATTTTTTTAAAAAAAAATTGGTTAAGGGTAGTTTTTTTTTAAATATAATTTTACTGAAACTTCAGGGTTGCCTTATATTTCATGATGATGTGTGATTTTGTGGAATCAGTGGTTGATGAAAAGGTGGTGGCTTCTTCGCCAAAAGTAGGTGAAAATAAGGTGGATAATGCAAGTAGTTCAAGCAGCTCAAGTAGTGATTCTTGATCTTCCTCCAATGGTAACAATTTTATCTATGTGTTGTTCTTTGCAAAATAGATAATTTCCACCTCAAATTGAAAACTAAATCCATGCTACCCATTGACTTGGGGGGGTATTTTCCTTTTTGATGAACCTTAATTTATTGTATTCATGGTCCTTTTTTGAATTGTTTTTATATTAATAACTAGGTTAAACATTGATAGTACAGGAAATTTTGTTTTCCTTTAAAGTTAAATTGACTTATACCTTGAGTTGTGTTACAGATTCTGACAGTGAAAGTTCTTCTGCGCGATCCGATGCATCCGATGCAACTCAATCATCGAGAACGTAAACCATAATTCAGGTAAGAATTAGTGTTATTCGATAAATTTATTTTGTAGGATAATTTACTGTTTTGATACTATTTATGTTGTGTTCTGTAACTGCAAATTTCTTTAGTTTCTGTAGTACGTTCACTGTTCACTGTTCACTATTTCTTATTATGTGTCCATTCAATATTTATGTAGTACGTTCACTGTTGTAATATAAAGACCATCTATACTTTTCACCATGTGCCTTACAGTGCCTTATAGTATACAACTTGCTAAAATAATTTCACCATGTGTCTTACAGTATACAACTTGCTTTTTCTCATTGACAAACAAAACATTTCTTTTTCTCATTCCATTTGATGCTTAATATGCTAATATTTGCGGTTGAATGCTGTTTGCATTGTTCGTAGTGTGAATTTTGATGGGTATGAATTCTGGTTTGAGAAGAAAGGATAAAGCTTGAATCTTTTGCTTCTTTCATGTTTGTTTTGTTCATTTTAGTTTTATGTGCCCATAAAAGTATATAGTTCATTTTAGTTGCATGTCTAAATCTAATCTTGATTGTCAGTGATTGGAGAAGGAAAATAAGATCAGAGTTTCTCAGATTTAGTAGAAATTTTCATTGGTTCATTGGTTCCTTTTTCATTAAAATGATTTTTTCATTCTTGATCGTGATTTTTCAGCTCTCTTCATTATGGCGGGTTTAGTCGTCTGTCCAACTGTAATCTTCATATTCTCAGAATGTTTGTAATGCTTTCTTTTTCTCTTTATGTTACCTTTATTTTGGTTGGTTGGTGTATATTTTGGTGGAGGATGTAATAGTTGTAAGTATCTGCATATGATGATGAAATAATATAGTTATGTTAATACCCGTATCCGCAATTTTGTGGAGTATTGGGTTCTGTGTTTGGTTTTTGAAAGGTTTTCGATGGTTTTTCTAAAAATTCATTACGTTTTCAAATGAATTTTGGGTTTTTATTTTGTATCTTGCATTATATTATGATTTTTTCCCCCAGAGCCTTATATATATGATGCCTGTGTGTTGTTACTTGGTTTTACCTGGGGAGGATTGATATTTATTGCCTGTGATGTCATATTTTTTATTGTTAGCAGAATTCCGTAAGGAATTGCTGTAAAAGGGCTAATATTTTAAGGGAGACTTGTCAAAATTTTTACTAAATTTCTTATAATCTATTATGTTTTCAAACAATATCGTGGTTTTTTATTTTGTATCTTTAGTCATATGACTTTTTTTTTACCCCCAGAGTCCTATATATATGTTGCCTGTGTGATGTTGCTTGGATTGGCCTGGGGAGGACTCATATTTATTTCCTGTGATGTTATATTTTTAATTGTGAGCATAATTCCGTAAGGAATTGCTGTAAAATGGCTAATATTTTAGGGGAGATTATGTCAAAATTTTTACTAAATTTCCTAAAATATATTATGTTTTCAAACGATATCTTGGTTTTTATTTTGTATCTTTAGTCATATGCAGATTTTTTCCCCCAGAGCCCTATATATATGATGCCTGTGTGATGTTGCTTGGATTGCCCTTGGGAGGATTCTTTTTGACTGCCTGTGATGTTAATTTTTTAATTTTGAGCAAAATTCCATAAGTAATTGCTCTAAAAGGACAAATATTTCATGGGAGATTCTGTCGAAATTTTTACTACAATCCTGCCTGTAAAATTTTAGAAAAGTTTGTCGAAATTTTTACTAAACAACTTAGTTAATTAATCAGTCTTCGCGATAACATGCCATAGGAAACAATTTAGAGGTGATTGTATTAGAAAACTATTTGGAAACAATATAATTTCAAAGGAGGCCGTAGGAAACAATTTAAACGTGTCGTAGGAAACAATTTAAAGATGATTGTATTAGACTAACTCAAATAACTATAAATAAATTTATATGCAGTTCCGAATACGTGCCGTAGGCATGTGCCACGGGCATACCCAGTATATATATATATATATATATATATATAAGGAAAATAGAGAAAAAAAAGACAAACGCTCTTAGTGCAAGTTAGGGCCGCAAGTAGTACAAGCAAGGGTATGAAAATAGATGCAAGAAAATATGACACAAGATCTGGAATCAAGAATGTATAACATGATATGATAGGGATGCAACAAGTAGTGGAGTTCTAAAGACTAGCTAGCAAGTAAGACAACTCAGGTAATAAGATTGGGTAACAAGTACAAGTAGTGGAACAAGTAACAAGTGAGCATATAGTTGTATCAAGTATTAAGTAACAAGTATCACGTATAAGTGTCAAGTAACAAGTATCAAGTAACAAGCATCAAGTAGGGTATCAAGTGTGTACAAGTGACAAGTTATTCTTAAGTCTAATGTTTAATTCTATCCAGGTAGCACTTAATGTGTCCATACTTTTACCACATGGTTGCTACTTACAAACAGTTACGTTTAGGCCTAGTGGTGGATTTTATAGGGCGGTGTACTCAGGTATCAAGTATCAAGCAAGCATGGTTCATGAATACAAAAATAATGTAACAAGTTCACGAACTAAGTTCGTAAATGCACTAACAAGTTCAAGAACCAACCGTGGGGTCATGAATGCTCTGACGATACAACAAGTTCATGAGCCAAGTAGTGGGCTCATGAATACACTCAAGATACAACAAGTTCATGAATCAAGTACCGGAAAACACGGGCCCCCTTCCGAGTACACTTACCTATATTGTCCACTACTATGGTTTTTCCTTTAAACTCCGGCTTATTATATATTATTATCATCAAGAAAGCATAAAAGTGTGCAAAACAGGTCAAGTAAACATAATCAAGAACATGGAACAAGTTTAGGCTAGGTAGGATACATGTTCGAGGGTCAAAACAAATCAAAATATCGAGAACGATGAGAATTCCAAATCTGGACAGCATGACGTTGCTGTACCAAAACTATGGTTCTTTTCGCTACAAGAATGCAAATGTGGATCCGTCAGAAGATCTAGAAACTATACTCCTGCCCGGTTCCAATGCATATAAATAAGACATGTAAAAGTTGTAGCATCAGGTGTCAAAAACAGCAAACTACACACGATTTGTGTGCTGCCAGAATTTGTAAAACTGTGTTTATACATATGAAACAGGTTTGAAACTTCATTAAATAATTCCAGAAAAATTAGGGGAGATTCTCTAGTGTGTTTAGTATCAGCATGCAAAATTTTAAGTCATTATTTTACTGGTAGCATAGTTAATTTAATTGTAAAACAAAGTGATATAGCAGTTTTTATGAATTTGCGATTACAGACACGGCAGCAGTAAATCTACGATATCTCACAAACCGTAACTCGGAATTCAATTCCGTCAAAAGGGTGGTAAACTAGAATCTGGGGCTAAGTTTTATATTCAGGAATCAATTCTAGATTCTGATGTTATCGAGGTCGAAACAGCAAGCAAAGATAGGACAGAAACCAATAAAGACATTTTTTGCATGAAATGTATCATAATTATACTAGTTGTGAACGAGTGTATCAACGAAAAGTTGTGACTCTTAGATCATGTAATTGATAAGGCATAGAATGAGATCATCAATTGATAAGCCAAAGGGGAGTCACAACTACAACCTACTTGTAGTATTTTAAATTAAACGCATGTACTGGAATAGTAAATTGTACAAGAAGATACTTGCCTTGATTGGATGCAGACGTTGATCAACGATTGAGATCGGATGGATCAGGTCGGTGCGGATCTTGATGGCGATCAAGATCAAGACAAATGGACGGCTCAGATCTAATCAAGATGATCCGAATCGCGAAGAGATCGGAAGGAAATCGAACAGCTGAGATTCGATCAATCAATCTCCTTCTACCTTCTTATTCACAGCAACAAAGAGAAGGAGAGTTGGCGGGAGAGGGGACGACGACCTCGATGATGGATGGCGACAGTGGCGAGGCGACTGTCGGTGGGGACGCTGGTGGCGGCTGCAATCGAGGAGCGACGCAGCGATGGGGGCCGACTGAGCGGTGCTCTATTTCGGTGGGTAAAACAGAGGAGGTCGGCGAGTGCACAAGGAGTGGGGTTGAGTAGAGGCTGGCAGAGCACAGGGGCGCGGTGGCGAGGAGAGGGAGGCGACAGGACGCTGCTGGGGGAGGTGCTGTCGATTGGCGATGGGTTCGACGAGAACCCAGAGGAAGAAGAAGACGACGGAGGTGGGTTCTTCGGGTGGCAACGGAGGGGATGCAGAGGTAGGGGATGACGACGAGGTCGAAGCACAGGGTGAAGGCGACGATGGGTTTCGGAGGTGACGAGGCAAAGGATCGCGGTGTTGAGGTAGAGTCGAGGTCGTAATGGCGAGGAGCTTGAGGAGGTGTCGACTGCAATGGTGACGAGGGATGAGGGTGGACGGTGCTGTGCTGGGGATGGGGAGATGGAGACGAGGAGGACGGAGGAGAGGGAGGCAAGGATGGTTCGACGAGGGCGAGGGACGAAGACAATGAGTGAACAACGGTGTAAAGGGGTTGGCGGCTGAGGTGTTTGGGTTTGTACAGTATAGGGTTAAGGGTTCTAGGGTTAGGGTATTAGGATGGGTCTATATAGTAGTGGGTATTGGGTTAATGGATGCGGGTTTGAATCCAACAAGAGATAGGCTATAGGGTTTTTGGGTTTATTAAAAAGATCCAATTAGAAACAATTAGGATTATAGGGTTTATAAAACATACATACATACATACATACATACATACATACATACATACATACATACATACATACGTATACATTAAATCAAATAATGAATACGTATAAAATAGAGTATGTTTGGCTTAAAATAAAATAATAATAATAATAATATTAACAATAAAAATAATGATATTGTAAGTAACTAAGCTAACAAAAATAATACTGATAATAGTAATAATAATATATGTATATCAAAATGCAAATTCGAGTTTAACAGATTTATTAAAATAATCCAACAATATATATTATAAATAGTTGATCAAATACAAATACAAATTGAGGTTAAAATATACCATTATTCAAAATTTACAAAATATTCGGTTAGAATTATTTTAATAGAGAATCCAAAACGAATTTAACACAAGGTAAATTATAATAATCAAAATACAGAAAATATTCAGAAAATATTTATTTACGAAAAACAAGGGTTACACTCTTGGCTGTATGGAATTAGACCATGCATTAAAGAAATAACAACCTCCACCCCTAACTGCGGAAAGCACTCCTGATGATAAAAGGGATTTTGAGAGGTGGGATCGTTCAAATTGCATGAGCTTAATGATTATGAAACAAAGCATTCCAGAAGCTTTTAGGGGAACAGAATCCGATGAGATTACTAAGGCTAAGGATTTCCTCGAACAAATTGACAAACGTTTTGCCAAAAACGATAAGGTTGAAATGACTACACTTCTGACTTCTTTGATGTCAATGAAGTATAAGGATCGAGGAAATATAAGGGAGTACATTATGGAGATGTACCATATTGTTTCAAGACTTAAGGCACTTAAGCTTGAGTTTTCTGAAGAATTACTTGTGCTTATGGTTTTGGTATCGCTTCCTGCACAGTTCAACCAATTCAAGATCAATTACAACTGTAAAAAAGACAAATGAACTCTAAATGAGCTCATTTCTCACTGTGTGCAAGAGAAAGAATGGTTGAAACAAGATAAGACTGAAAGTGCAAAACCAATTAGTTGTAAATGGATATTTAAGACAAAGAGGGATGCAAATGGTAATGTGGAGAGGTATAATGCATGTCTTGTAGATAAAGGCTATACTCAAAAAGAAGGCATTGATTTTACAAAGACTTTCTCTTCAGTTTCATCGAAAGACTCCTTCAAGATAATTATGGCACTTGTTGCTCATCTTGATCTTGAGCTACATCAGATGGATGTCAAGACGGCGTTTCTCAATGATGATATTGACAAAATAATTTATATGGTACAACCAGAAAACTTTGTGTCGGGAGACCTAAAGAATATGGTTTGTAAATTGGCAAAATCCATCATGCACTCAATCAGGCTTCTTGTTAATAGTACCACAAGTTTCATCAAGTAATTATCTCATTCGGTTTTGAGATGAATATTGTTGATGATTGTGTGTATCACAAGTTCAGTGTGAGTAAGCATATATTCCTAGTTCTGTAAGTCGATGACATATTGCTTGCCACTAATGATATAGACTTGTTGCACGAAACCAAAAGGTTTCTGTCCAAGAATTTTGAGATGAAAGATCTTGGGGATGCCTTTTTTGTATTAGGAATTTAGATACACCGAGATCGTTCTCGGGGTATTCTTGGATTATCACAAAAGGGATATATCGATGAAGTACTCAAAAGGTTTGGCATGTAAGATTGTGGACCAGGTGATACTCCTGTCGCTAAAGGAGATAAATTTAGTCTTAGTCAGTGCCCTAAAAGTAATATTGAAATTCTGGAAATGCAAAAGATCTCCTATGCATCAACTGTTGGGAGTCTAATGTATGCTTAAGTATGTACGCGTGCGGATATTGTGTACATTGTTGGGAAGTTAGGCAGGTATTTAAGCAAACCTGGTATAGACCATTGGATAACAGCCAAGAGGGGGTCGATTTTGAACTTTAAATATGCATTAGAACCGTGTGGAAGTCTAGTTTCTAGAATTTCTGACGGATTCAGCTTTCGATCTCTGAAACAGCGGGAAACTGCACTTTTGTACATATCACTCTTGCTATCCAGAATTTCACTTTTCAGTTTTAGTAGAATAATTAATCCTATATCATTGTATTGCATGAATCAAAGTGTGTATGTGGTATTGCATGATCCTAGTGTTCTATTGTCATCATTCTAATTGTCCTATTTCATGTTACCATCCTATCGCTCTCCTATTGATACTATTGTTCATCTCATGTCTCAAATTGCATATTGTATTGTTGCATTAATAAAATAATTAACAAGCCGTGGTTTAATGGAATGACTTGAGTAGTGAATAATATAGTGACTGTGTCAGCCAGTATTTATCGATTGATTGTGGAGCATTGACTACGACACCCCAATTTCTCGTGTCGTGAACCCGTGAACCCGTGAACTCACGAACCCATGAACCCGTGAACTCGTGAACTCGTGAAATCGTGAATTAGTGTATCAGTGTATCAGTGTATCATTATAATAAATTGTGCAACAATATTGTATCGTATCAGTGATTATCGTCCCGACACAAGATCTATAGAATTTACTACTTAGTCTAAATGAAATTGATTGTATGCATCGAACCTGTAGAATGGGATGCAGTAGTATGTGCATTAGTTAGGATTAAAATAATTAATAGACATAAGGATTGACACAACATCGACATTACATATTGTTCATCATTGTTCCTATTGATGCCAAACATTGTTTAAGTGTTATTGAATATTGAATCATTGTTTATACCATCGCATCGATTATCATAATATTGATTATTGTTATTGTCTCGTGTTATTGATTCCTATTGATCCATTGATTCATTGTTATACAGTTATTCCATTATTCCTTGCTTTCTCTACTTGCTGTCCATGACTTGCTCTAAGGACAAAATTTTCTGCTCTTTTTAGATGAAGTGTTTACAGGTGTTGATAGAGAGTTGTCTGATGGATTGGGAGAACAACATTGGTGAAAGAAATTGATAGCATCGCCGCTTAATAAATTATTGTTTTATCATGGAGCTTTAATTATTGAACTATTGTTATTTCATTGTATTGTGGGATTTTGACCGGAATATTTTTATTATTGTTTCCAAACATTGGTTTATTATATTTGGATATTTCATATTGCTTCATTCTAAATATTATTGTTCATGAGATTATTATTATTACCTGCGCAATTGTTCTGTATTGATTATATTGTTGAGTTGATCGGATCAACAGCTTATGGGTGACGTTAGTCATTCGCTGGACCAATGTCATATACTCGTATTTCGTATTTTTGGGAAGCGGGGCGTGACAGAGGGTTATGAGGTATCTTCAGAGAACAAAAGATTACGTACTCACATATAAGAAATCAGATCATTTGGAGGTCATAAGATATTCTGATTCTAATTTTGCTGGGTGCCAAGATAGCAGAAAGTCTACATCAGACTATATTTATCTGTTAGCTGGAGGAGTTATATCCTGGAAAAGTGTCAAACAGACACTTGTAGCTTCTTCCACTATGTCAGCAGAGTATGTAGCATGCTATGAGGCATCGAATCAAGGAATATGGATGCGGAACTTTGTCACTGGGATGCGCATTTTGGAAAATGTTGAAAGACCACTCAAGTTATTTTGTGACAATCAGTCAGCAATGACGTATTCCAACAACAACAGGATCTCATCAAAGTTGAAGCATATTGACATAAAGTTTCTAGTTATGAAAGAAAGAGTGCAGAGTGGACATATATCCATAGAGCACATTGGGACAAACCCTACGATAGCGAATCCGCTCACAAAGGGATTACCACTCAAGGTCTTTTATGAGCACACTGCTCATATGGGTGTTGTATTGTTTGAGGATATCATGATTTAGTGGGAATTTGTATTTTATTTGCTTTAGGTTTGTCTGAGACATTTATACATATGGTTATTTTCTAATCAGAAATAAAGTGTTCAGTTTTCTCACACTTTTGTTATGTTTGATTCTGACCTCACTTAAGTTTAAGAGGACCAATTGGAAATAGGCATGTATATAGATCACATTGCATGAAATTTTCATGCTACACATTCACACATGATCTATGTCATTTGATTATGTTGATATATATGTGACCATTGATGAATTTAGTTACGATAAATGTAACAAAAATTTCTTTGATCCTATATTTGCATGATTAATGGACGAGATTGTTTGCCTATGCTTTTTGTTATGATAGCAAAGTTTTGAGCTCATGAAGTATGTACATTTATAAGGTGTAACATATGTGGTCCAAGTGGGAGATTGTTAAAAAATAATCTATGTGGACTCACATATGTGACTAAATGTATAATTGCTATTCTAAGGTTTAACCATAATTAAAGTGATCTAGCCAAGGTTAAGTGATGGGTTAAAAGCATATAATAATAAAGTGTGAAATATTACGTGTAGAAACTGGAAAGAGAATTTTTAATTTTCTGATGGGCAAAATTGAAAATCACTAATTATCTATTAGGGTTGCGGTCTCCTATATATACGTATCATCATAATCTATATGTCATCCCATTAATAGAAAAGCAAAAAGAGTGACTCTCTCATAGAAATACGTATTATATAGGAAGATCCAAAATCCTCTGTGCAATCTTCGTCAATGGGTTCAAGTTAGTGCTTCCGCTTTTATATTCTTTTTCTTTGATTTAGCAAAGGATCTATAGAAACATGATTTAGGATTTTATATTAAAGCACTTTTAGTAACATGATTAAGATCTGGATCTGTAGAAACATGATTTAGGATGACATCAATGTTTTATGCATGTTGCTTAAGTGTTATAGATAAAATCCATCATATGGTTGTCTTTACATTATTAATGGGAGCTATGAAACTGGTAACTTAATATAGTTACTTAATGTTTTGTTATGGAAGGTTTTTCGATAATAATCAAGTGCTAAAGTATTTACTTAATATAGTTACTTAATGTTTTGTTATGGAAGGTTTTTCGATAATAATCAAGTGCTAAAGTATTTACTTAATATAGTTACTTAATGTTTTGTTATGGAAGGTTTTGTTCCAACGACGATTATTGAATCCACGAGCGTAAATACTTTGGCAACTGTCATCTTTCTGCAAATAATTTCAAAAAGTGGAATATAAAAAAAAATCCTATGATTTGGGGCTTTCCGAAAACGATCTTTTTTTTTTGTGAACCCATTTTTAAAGAACTCGAAAAAAATGAGAAAAGTGAAAAAGCAGTTTTTCAGAAAAAAAATTTGTCTGCCACTTTTCGAAACTATTTGCAGAAAGATGATAGTTGCTAAAGTATTTGCGCTCGTAGACTCGACAACTAAACTCGCTAATCCGAACGGCGAGTTTAATTGTTTCATGCTCGCCGTTGGTACATGGCGAGTGTAGGTTTTTTTTTGAGAAACTCATCGTTCCCAACGACGAGTTTAGTTGAATATTTTCAATGAAGACTCATCGTTCCCAACGGCGAGGACATTTATACTAGACTCGTTGTTCGGAACGGTGAGTTTAGTTCAAAATTTTCAATGAAGACTCGTCGTTCCCAACGACGAGGACATTTACACTAGACTCGTTGTTGGGAACGTCGAGTTTAGTTCAAAAAAAATATCTATGGAGTTTTTTTTACTTCAAAAATTCACTAAGTCCAACAGAATGTTTCGCTCTCTGTAAAATTTTCTACATCCTCGCCGTTCCCAACAGCGTGTCTAGTATCAATGTTCTCGCCGTTGGGAATGACGAGTCTTCATTTAAAATTTTGAACTGAACTAGCAGTTGGGAACGGCGAGTTTCTCAAAAAATTAGCACTAAACTAGTCGTGTTCCGACGACGAGCATGAAACAACTAAACTCACCGTTGGGAACGGCGAGTTTAGTTGTTGAGTCCACGAGCGCAAATATTTTGACAACTGACCTCTTTCTGCAAATAGTTTCAAAAAGTGACATTAAAAAAAATTCATTTTTTCAAGTTATAAAGATTTTCAAAGCACGGTTTCTAAAAGTTTCAAAATAAAAAACAAAACGCATCGCAAAAATAGTTCTACTTAAAAATCTAACTAGTGTACCCTTGTGCAATACTGCAAAAACTTATATAATATAATATAATATGTGGTATAACCCATGCAATATTGCACATAGTTCTTTTTAAAATAAGAAAACAAAAAATAAAAAATGGAAAAATTTATCTAATAACATTTATATAATAATGCACGATTTTTAAGGTTTGATCAAGGGATATGATTCTAATTCAAAAATTGGATGGAGAAAGAGTGGGATGTTTGCTTCCTACTTTTGCTCTCGTTTTTTATTTTAAAAGAAAAAATGAGAAAAAATCTTGAACCAAAAGTGATTTAGCATAATGTATTATATAGATAATGAAAGAACTAGTCAAATTAAACTCCCTTCGTCTGATAACTTCTTGCACCCAAATTTTTATCAAATTGAAAGTGGGACCGAGATGTTATTTTGTCGGAGATAGCTTTGCAAAACTCCAGTATTAAAACCTGCCCGAGTCCATTCCCACATACACCACTCACATTTAACCTTCCTTTCCCTTTTAATTTAAGTATTTTATTTAAATTCGATTTGATAATTAGCCGCCCGCTGCAAGTCTCTCTTAAGTCAGTCTCCCTCCATTCTCCCCCCCCCCCCCTCCTCTAAAAATCTACATTTTCATTCCATTTTTTCTCTCAATTCATAATCCATCAATGACTTCACCATTTCTCCTCATGTTCCCCTTCTTCATCATCTCCACTTCTCAATTCACTTTTTCTATCTCTCCTTCACCCTCTCTAACTCCATCTTACTCTCCCCCTACATCTCTATTAAAATATAATTAGTATTCGCTGTATTTTCTGTTTCCTAATTTATAGGGAACAGATTCCCCAAATCTATTCTCTCCTTAATCTTCTCAATCAATTGGACCCCTTCTCCAAGAAATAATGTGTATATATATATATATATATACAGTAGAGGAAAGATGAAAAGAAAAATATTATTTTTTCCGTAATTTGATTTCAATATGGTATCAGAGCCTAAAAAGATCTAGGCTAAGTGAAGAAAAAGAAGAAGGAGGCGCCGATCTCTGCCTTCCCCGAACCCTTGATCCAGATCTGAATCTGACTCTGACCATCGATCCATCGAATGATCGAGCCCATTTGAAGACTCTGATTGCTTCCATAGTCACCGTTGTCCAGTTGATCTCAGTCGAACCCTCGATTTCGAAGACCCCGACGACTTCAAACCCCGATCTCTTCCCTTCTCCTTCATCATCGATCTCTGCAGTAGTTGCCACTACCGCTACCTCACCATCGCCTTCGCTACCATCGCTGCTCCCACTTAGATTGCCAAAGCCACTGCTCTCCGATGCCCATAGCCACTGCCACCCAAAGCAGTCACGCCGATTCCGAAGTCTCCTGATCCGTCGTCGACCCTGATCTCTCGTCATCGCAGATCTGCAAGAGATCGCTTTTTATTTGCTTTTTGGCTCCCGATCCCATCGACATTCCCCCTATTTGACATTTGTTTGGGTATTGTTGGTCGATGTTTTTGATTGGGCATTGTTGGTGTTTGCTGTTTGCACGTGTTGTTGTGTGCACGTCCTGTTGTTGCTACATAGTTGCACGTGTGTTCGTCTCCATTGGTTGCACGTGTGTTTGCCATGTCCGTTGTTTTGCTCTTGTCGTTGTTCTTGTTGTGCATGTGTGTACGTGGGTTGCACGTGCTGTGGTGTGCAAGTGCTACTGTTGCTGTTAGTAGTGTTGTTGTGTTGCTATTTGCTGTTCTTCACCATGGGACCAAAACTACCGTATAAGTCAAGGAAGTGTACTCATTGTGGCAAGATCAGCCACACAAAGCTCGTTGTTATAAGATTATCGGCTATCCGGAGAATTGTGATTATAGCAGAGATACTCGGAAGAAGAACTGCAACCAATCCACTGGCACTGTGTCCTCTACATTAGTTACTGCTATCGGTAATGATGGTAAAGTTTTTAATATTTCTGCGTCTGTTATGAATAATGCATGGATAATTGATTCGATTGCTACCGATCATATGAATTTTGATTATAGACTAGTCCAAACCTTAAAACCACCCATCAAATCCAAAGTGACTACTGCCAATAGAGATCCTGCCACCGTTACTGGCGAGGGTTTCATATCTCTCACAAAAAACCTAACCTTAGAGAATGTGTTAGTTTTGCTATCCTTGAATTTTAACCTATTATCTGTTGCTCAATTAACTACTACCTTACATTGTATTGTGATTTTTTAGCCCTCCCATTGTGAGTTTAAGGATATTTGGACTCGCAAGAAGATTGGTTATGGGGATAGACACGAGAAGCTCTATTACTTGGATTTGGAATCTAAAAGTCCAGGCACGTTGACTCAAGCTCTCTCTGTGGAAGGATCTGAGGGGGAGAAGAAGAAATAAAAGATTTGGCTATGACATCGACATCTGGGGCATGCTTCTTTTGGTTATTTGAATAAATTATTTCAAAGCTTATTTTCGAACTTGGATTTATCTACTTTTCGGTGCAATGTGTGTGAACTCGCAAAAATTCACCGTGTCTCTTTTCCTCCAAATTTGAATAAAAGCTCAGTTCCATTTATGATTATTCATTCTAATGTTTGGGGTCCATCCAAAAATACTACTTTTAGAGGAGCAAAATGGTTTGTGACATGACGATTGTACTCGTATGACTTGGATTTGTTTGATGAAGTCTAAAAGTGAAGTTAGTGACTTATTTAAGAAATTTCACAAACGGATTATGACTCAGTATAAAGAACAGATTCAAGTTCTTAGGAGCGATAACGGCGGTGAGTACCTGGGTTCAAATTTTCAACAATATTTGGTGGAACATGGGATTGTTCACTAGACTACATGCTCGTATACACCACAACAGAATGGGGTTACAGAAAGATAAAACAGACATTTGTTCGAGGTTGTCCATGACTCTTATTCATGGAAATATGCCACTCATGTATTGGGGGGAAACCCTAGCATCCGCTGCAAACCTAATCAACCGAGTTCCCTCTAGTATTCTAAACTTCATCACACCATTTCAAGCATTAACTGAAGCTGTGAATGCACCAACAGTCATCAATTTGCCACCTTGTGTGTTTAGGTGTGTCGCATTTGTTCATCTTCATCAACATGAACGTAATAAGTTATCTCCTCAAACTATTCGCTGTGTTTTCGTGGGATATGCAACAGATAAGAAAGGATATCGTTGTTGCCACCCACCGACTCAAAGGATGTTTGTGACTATGGATGTTTTGTTCCAAGAAGATGAGATGTATCTTTCCTCTGAGGTTGAACTTCAGGAGGAGTACCAAAGTGAAGTTCAGACTCTTGCTTATGAAGAAGTGGTTACCATTCAGAGTGAACAAATGAATACAAAGAGTGAAATGTGGATGTATGTGGTGACGATCACTCGAATGAAGATTTGGTTGATAATGTAAGTAGTAACAATCACTCGAATGAAGATTATGTGGTTGAAAGGGAAGATCTCCACGAGGAACTGTAATCGGTGCTGAACCTCCTCAAAGATGAGCCGTCAGGATCCATGCCACCACTAGTGTCATCTCCACCACCAGTACCGTCAGAACCCCAAAAACAATCGTCATCATTGTCCGAAGCTCCAAGAAGAGAACTTTCGAATCGTAGTATTGGAGGTATCCCAAAATCTACTTATGAGCCTGATTCCACTAGTGATGTCAAGTATCTCATGAGTCATTATGTGTCCACTCACAGATTGTCTGAATCAAATAAGTCATTTATGAATTAATTATCTGTTTTATCTATTCCTAACAGTGTGCAGGAAGACTTAGCCAACCCACGATGGAAAGCAGCTATGGATGAGGGGATGAAGTCCTTGAAGAAGAATGAGACTTGGGAGGTAGCCGAACTGCCAGTAGGAAAGAAGTCAGTGAGATACAGATAGATTTATACGGTAAAGTATAAGTTTGATGGTTCGAAGAGCAATACAAGGCAAGGTTGGTTTCTAAAGGGTACACTCAAACTTATGGAATTGATTATGATAAAACATTGGCACTTGTGGTAAAGTTCAACACTGCTCGAGTTCTACTGTCACTGGCTGCAAACCTGAATTGGTCGTTAGAGCAATTTGATGTGGAGAATTCTTTTCTGCATGGGAAATTGACAGAAGTGGTTTATATGGATCTACCACTGGGATCAAATAGACCATTCCAACACAGTAATAAAGTGTGTCGGTTGAAGAAAGCATTGTATGGTCTCAAGCAGTCACCAAGAGCTTGGTTTGGGAGATTTACAAAATCGATGAGGACATTTGGATATTGTCAGAGTAACTCAGATCATACCCTGTTCCAGAAAAGGAAAGAATGTAAGATTACGACTCTCATTATATATATGGATGATATGATAGTAACTAGAAATGATCCTGATGAAAGAAAGACATTAAAGAACTGTAACACCCCGCAAAATTGGGTAATGACAATTTTTCTCTCATGTGTTACGCACGTGTATTTTGTACCGTTACGAGTAATATTCGTAACATATTTTTATATAAATGTCATGCGTATCTTATATTCTGATTATTTATATGTTTCCCGTTTTCTCAAAACTCATTTCAATCCTATTTTTAGCCAACTCAAATATTTATTTTAATCTTTGTGTTTTACGTACATTGCACGTGTTTTCAATACACTTGTCGATTTAATATATTTTCCATTACGTGAATTATCCGTAACATTATTACATATACAAGTTTTTTATTTTGACTGTTTTCATTCTCCCAAATTAATTTTAATATTTTTATGTACATCGCACGTAAGTTTTTACATGCATTTTATATCTAAACTTTTCTAAGATGTCATGCATATTTCTTTCTCATTTTATTTCACATTTTGTTATTTTTATCTTATTAAAAATCCATAGGCCTAAAGTTTATTTTAAATCCAACTAAGTAAATTAAAATAGAAGCCGCTAATTAAAAGAAAAGCCCATTAGTAATCAACCTTTTTTTTAATAAACACTTTTAATCCTACATTTGTCATGTAACAACATGTACAATCAAATAAATAAAAACTAACTAAATGAGAAGTGTGCACATGTGGGAAATCCAAGGGTTAGCCAATTCATGAAGGAATGAGAAGAGGTGGGGGTTTGTGTAGTAATGGTGAGTGGGCGATTAATTTTGTTAATGGCTATTTATTTTTTAGTAATGGGTGTCTCTTCATTCACCCATTTTACCTTATAAATACCACCCCTTTTTTCGTAATCTTACACCAAAGATCAAAAGAAACAAAATATGAGAAAGAGAGGAAAAGAAAGAGAGAGTTGTTTGAGTTCTTACTTGGAGGAAGGAGAGCTTGCTAGGAGGAGAAGAGGGTCCCATTCTTGGAGCTAGGAGCAACTTCTAGTAGGAGTCTTTTTCTACATTACAATCTTCATTGAGGTGGAAATTTCTAAATTATAGTATCATGCATGTGTAGGTAAATTTATAAATAAAATTAATATGCATATGAGTAGTGATTTAATTGTAATGATGATATTTAGAATAAAAATGCATGCTAATTGAAAGATTATCATAAAAATAAGTTGATTGATGTTGTTTGATTGCATGGTAGTACATCATTATTAGATTAAATGATATGAATATAGATTTGTACATGAAGTTACTAATTCATGCCAAGAAAGTTACTGTTTTGAATTTTGTTTGCACATCAGAAAATCGTATCTGATAAAATAGTCTGAATCTAGAACTAATACTTTTTGGGAAGCATCTTGTATGTGTCAGAAACATCCCTTTAAAATTTCATAAGATTTTGAGGCCGTTTACTATTTTAATAAAATCTAAGATCATAACTGGTTAGTAGTTGACAGGTTGCTAGAAATATGTACACATTTTGGGTTTCGATCAATTCAGCATAGTAAATGAAATAATTTGAGAAAAGCCAGAACTAAGAAGTTGCAGTAGACTCGTCAACCTTTCTGAAAAGTCTAACAAATCAAATTTTTACAAATAATTGAATTTTATATGAATTTTATAACACTGTACAGTGGCAGTATTTCAGTATTTCGACCCTACTGTATATTTCGAAGAATTCAGGGTTATAGATACAGTATTTTGAGGAAACTTATAACTAAGAAATTGTAGTAGACTTGTACACCTTTATTTTTATATAAATAATGCAAAATTTCGTGAAGCATATGGTATTCTATGATTTTTACAAATAGCATGAAATGCAGTTTCTAACTTTGAATTTACTGTTTTGTAAATGATACTTAAACGAGGTGATTGAAAATATATTCTCGTTGTTTTAAGTTATATTTTGGGAAAATAAAGATCATATTCATGCTTAGATGAGATGTGAACTTAAGAAAAATATATATATGGTTAATGATGTTAGGCATTGGTTTAAAATAAATCAAAGGAAAATAATGATGAGTTTTCAATGATGAATTTTAAGAGATTATGTTGCAATCTTAATTAACTTGTATTGAGAAGGTTTTGATGAATATAAAAAGTATATTGTGAAAATGAATAGGTTGAGATTGTACTTATTGATAAATAAATAAGAATGAATGAAAGAATTTGAATGAATTATGAATACATGAACATGAGTTATAAGGGTATGAGTACTCCAAGTTGTTGAATATAGAAAGATGTTGATTCTAGAGGCTTAGTGATACCCAGGTACTGACAAAAGTAATAGAAATGAATAATTGATTTTTGAGAAGTGGCCAATATGGGCTGTCAAACTTAAGAATTAGGTACTAAGTGAAGATGTAGTAAACTTGGGCAAACGTAAGTGGATGGCCTCTATATAGTTGAGCGGTGGATTCCAGGACTATAGACCCAGTCGGGCGGTGGATTTCGGGGCTGTGGTTGGTCGCGATGGAGGTGAGCCTTAATTAAATCAGGGATTATGATTGATCAGGCGGTGGATTCCGGGATCATGATTAGTCGGGCGTATAGTAGGTCATACTCTAGTGTATATGCGTATACCGGGGCTAGAGAGATACTTGCGGGATGTTCACACGACGAGGATTCTGTATAGTCGGACGGTGGATTGCCGAGACTGGAATCCGTACCTGTGGAATGTCTAAACTTTATTTTATTACTGGATAGTTATCATGGTGAGGGATTAAACCCTTTAATGTGAAGTACGTAGGTTCTTGCCCTCGGACCTATGTAGTATGAGATGCATAGAATCCGAACAAGTATGCATTAGTGTCATTGTAGTATAACATCTGCATTAGGCATTAAGTCATATCATACACTAACATGTTTAGGATAGTCACTCTTTACACTTTTACATGCATTCAAGTTTGTGATTGTTAAAGTAAGAGATTTCATTATAATACAACATAGAGAGGATCGTTGTTTATAATATTGCGTCGGTTGGAAGCAACTGATGTGCCCATAGTTTCATATGCAGGTCTTGGAACTTATAAGTAGATGTAAAGATGAATTTGATGCTGATGTTTACATTCATGCCAAAATTGTTAAAATTGTATATTTTTCCTGTTGTACTTCATTTATTTTCTGCTGCTTTATTGTTGTAAAAGAACAATGTTGTAATAAAAAGTTTTAAATTTCTTGTAAATTGTACGAAGTGAAGTGTAGATCTTATTGAGCTACGAATTACCATATATTGGTATTCGGGGCGTTACAAGAACTACTTGTCACAAGAGTTCAAAAATAAAGGATCTTGTCAATGTCTGCCTATCAGCCTATTGATACACCGTTAAAAGAATGATTGAAACTGTGGAATGACCCTTATCAAGTGTTGTGTGATAAGGAGAGATATCAGAGATTGGTAGGACGACTAAAGTATCTTGCACATACACGACCAGAATTGTCATATGCCTTAAGTGTGGTGAGTCAGTTTATGCATGCACCTCGTGAACAACACATGAATACGGTGATGAGAATCCTGAGATATATAAAATTTGCTGCAGGAAAAGGGTCATATTCACAAAACATGGTCACTTGAAGGTTGAGGTATATACTGATGCTGATTGAGCAGGATCTGTTGATGATAGGCGCTCCACTTCAGGATACTTCACCTTTGTTGGAGGAAATCTGGTTACATGGAGAAGCAAAAAGCAAATGTTGTTGCACGCTCTATTGCAGAAGCTGAGTATCGAGTAGTAGCACTGAGTATAACTGAAGTTTTATGGGTTAAACTTTTGTTACAAGATTTGTGTTGTGGTCTAAATGAGCATATTAAGGTATATTGTGACAGTCAAGCGGCATGTGATATTGCAGCCAATCCAGTCCAACATGATAGGACGAAGCATGTAGAGGTGGATATGTTCTTCATCAAGGAGAAATTAGATGACAAAATTATTGAGATATCTAAGGTGAAATCCGAAGACCAGCTCGGAGATATTCTCACCAAGGCAGCTTCGAATCAGCTCTTCTTGAAATTTGTGGACAAGTTGGGCATATTCAATATCTATGTACCAACTTGGGAGGGTGTTAAAATATAATTCGTATTCACTGTATTTTCTGTTTCTTAATTTATAGGAAACAGATTCCCCAAATTTCTTCTCTCCTTAATCTTCTCAATCAATTGTACCCTTCTCCAAGAAATAATGTGTATATATATAAATATATAGATCGACAGTAGCGGAAAAGATGAATAAGAAAAATATTATTTTTTCCCTAATTTGATTTCAATAATCTTGACCTCGACCTCCACCTTCTTCTCTATCTCGATCTCCATTTCAATCTCAGTCTCGTTCTCCATCACCATCACCGTCACCAAAACCACCACCACTGCCTCGAACATCTCCATCTCCATCTCCTTCATCCTCACCATCATCACTGCCATCACCACTGCCAATCATCGCTCGCTCATCTCCTCCTCGTTCATCAATCTTTCTCCATCCATCTCCCTCCCCATTGCCTCCATCACCGGCTCCGTCACCAACAATGATCGATCTATTTGGGCCAGTCTTAGGCTTCATCGATGATGCTGAGGGTGAGAAGAAAGGAGGGAAGAAAATTGCAGCGGCTGTTGTGGCTGCGGCAGCGGTGATGGTGGGAATGGGAGGCATAGTTTACAAAAAGCGGCTGGATAACATAAGGCGGGGGAGGCACATGTATAGTGAACAGATTATGATGGAGATGATCTAAAGAAGACATCGAATTCTAGCATGTGCAATGCATGTTTTTTATGTTTGTCATATTGCTGATTATTGAGGACTTATTTGTTCTTGTAGTGGATTCTCAGTTGACAATGTGATACATAAATAGAAGACATGTGGAATACATGTAGTTATATTTAAACACATATAATTCTCTCATGATATTGTAGTAGTATAGATGAATTGGTTACAACCAACTCGTGATGAGATTTTTTTATAGGAATATACATTGTTTTGAGTTAAAGAATATACACACGTCATCTTCTTGTTTGTATGGTGAGAATTTTGTTATAAATTTATAATGTATATGGATTCTTTCTGAGATTGTTAATTTATTATTTGATTTTTTCGAGATTCTAAGCTGTTCTACTATAATTCCACAAAACAAATATTAGATACCCTAACTGGTTTGTTGTCACTTCACTTGCTTAGAGCATCCACAGTCGTTTTTCTCATTTGCTATAAAATGACAGCTACAGTAATAGCAAATATGATCATTCGCTGCAGTCGTCGTTTGCTATATTGTTTCTCATTTTTTTGAAAAAAGCGAACGACGGTATATGATATACCGTCTGATCGTTTAAAATAAATTAAGAAAAACAGAATTACTAATTAACTATTAAACTAAATTAATTAACTAAATTAAATAATATAATAAAACTAAACCTAATTAATACACTACCTTAAACCTAATAAACAACTCCTAATATACAAACTCACCTAATCAGCAGCATTAAATGCCTCCCCTTTCATGGACGGGGTATCATACCCCGTCCGGGGTATGTATCCCCGTCCCACCCATTATTTTTTTTTTTTGTTTTATTTCTAATCGGCCCATCATGGCCGTTCAATCAATTTAAAAAAAAAAAAAAATTTCAATTTGCAGACGGGGTATCATACCCCGTCCGGGGTATGTATCCCCGTCCGACCTCATTTAAAAAAAAAAAATTGAAAATTACTGAGACGGTATATGATCATCCGTCTGATACGATTAAAAAATTATTATATCGAAGAGACGGGGTATCATACCCCGTCCTTTATAATTTGAGAAAGCTCAGCTCGTTTCTCATATTTGAGAAATGGAAATAGAAACTTTGCCAAAATATGGGAATATGAGAAACGACTGCAGCACTACTTTTCTATTCGTTTGCTATAATTTGAGAAAATGGGAATTATAGAAAACGACTGTGGATGCTCTTATGTGTTTTTGTGTTTGTTTTTTTTGTTTTGTTTTGAACAGATATGGATAGAAAGTTTTTGCATCGATTTAAAAAGAGGTTGGATAATAACCTCGTCATTGTCTTCTTCTAAACTTATTCTAAGTTAATTGAATTCCCTACAACTGTTCCCGAAGATCTATTTCTATTAGATGTCATAATAAGAATTAATTCTCTCTTTAGGTTTCAGCCAACAAAAACTCAAATAAACTGCAACTTTGAGATTAGTTTAAATCATGTTTTAATTGTTTAACTAGAGAGCAGATTTACATTATACTTTCTTTATTAGACAAGTTCTTTTATACAAAAGATTTTCTTTTCTGGAACAAAGATAGATCTAAAATGACTTGATGGTTATCTCTCTTTTCTATCAAAAAAATTGGTTCTATCTTTTTTTTGGGCAATTTTTTTCACTATTTTCTTGAACAAACCTTGTTGATACCATTTATTTGATACTACACCAATTTTTTTAGTGTACATATTTTGTTTTTTTTTATTTTTTATGAATAGTTAGCAAGTTTTATTTAACTATGTTTGTTACTATATCAGATCTTAATCATTATTAAAACAAAAATGGAAAATTAAAATTTTGCTTAATTTATTTATGTTTTTATTGTCTGAAGAAAAATATAAAAAAATGGTTATTCCCCCTGTTTTGGGTCCAATGTGCAAGAATGCAAAATTGAGATTATTTCCATAGTTGTTTTTTTATATACATTTAAATTATGGATAGGGTTCTGAAAGAACCCCAGCTTAATGAAATACTCCACATAAACTAGACGAATTGAATTCTCACAAAATAAGAAGTCAATGTGCCTTAATATACGCTAGTATTGTTAGGATTGTGGTTTCAAATACACGTAGACACAGAGTACTTGAAGTTGGAGAAGAAGCTAAGAAGACGAAAACAGCAAGTGAAGACAACAGCAAGTAGAAGAATGAAGTTTGAGGGGTTGCGGTCGACCGGTCCTGGCTAAAAGGAGTTCTTCGAGTGTACAATGTTTAACAGAGAAGGGGACGGTCGACCGATTACGCCTCGAGTGTGGACTTGACACCTTGCGGTCGACCGATATCTGTGCTGTGTTATATTTGGGTTGACGAATTTTGGGTCTTTTAGAGTTTTACTTGAGGGCTATATAAGTGGTTGTAGACTCTAGAGTTTGTATCCATGTGATCCATCTAATCCAATTGATTAAGAGAAATTGATTGCATTTCAAAATTTGGATGGAGAAAGAGTAGGAGGGGTTGCCTCCTACATTTGGCTTTTTTTTTTCAATAAAAAAAAATTGAAAAATTTTTGGCCCAAAAGTGATTTGGCATAATACATTGGATATAGATATATAGAAAAGGTGCTCAAAATACAACACAACAGCAGTTCATCAAGACTTAAAATTAACACAATTCAAAGAAAGCAAATAAAAATGACGCAGGCAGCTGCAGCAGTCTTCATTCTCAGGCACAGCTACTAATCATCATTGACATCACCAACAGGCCTGTAGCTGCAGACGCAGAAGCAACAGGGACAGCTGCATCAGAATCTAGAAGTAGCTGCAGAGACACTTT
This sequence comes from Hemerocallis citrina, assembly GCA_017893485.1. Taxonomy (NCBI): domain Eukaryota; kingdom Viridiplantae; phylum Streptophyta; class Magnoliopsida; order Asparagales; family Asphodelaceae; genus Hemerocallis; species Hemerocallis citrina. The sequence goes on along the minus strand of CM030359.1, from coordinate 55,398,246 downwards.
GGCCCAGGATTGAAGAATTGTGAGCTTAATAAGCAGCTGCAAATTAAACAAATTAATTGGTAGCAAGCGAGTCTAGAGTAGCAGGCTTCACTTTTGCCGTCTTTAGTCGCAGGCAACTGATCTGTCCAAGAGATTAGTTCCGTAGTTCAAATGGAATTTGAGTCGAAACATGAAAACATATTATTAATCTGTTTCTAAAGGTTTGGATCACATCACATACCTTCCGGTAAGATGGTCGTGGATTTGGTATAAAAGTGAAAGTGGCCATGGGCGGAGCTTAGTTTTTTCTTGGCCCCCGGACAAAGTTTTTCTGGCTTCACCCTGAAAGTGGCAATATGTGAAAGAGCTTGGTACGGACCGACCACCATCCACCTAAAAACAACTGAAAGAGCTTGGTAAGGACCGACCACCGTCCACCTAAAAACAACGTGCCAAAAAAGGATAAAAAAGAGGCCGAAGAGAATTAGCCCAAATAATAAAGGAAATTCTCAATGCGCCTACAAACCCTAGGATCTAGATAAGAGAACTATTTTGAGGACAATGAACTGGGAAGTTCTCTTCAACTTTTACTTATTTCTACTTCGTTTTAAATATTAGAAGAAAAAAACAAATGAAAAAAAAAAAAAAAAAAAAAAAAGTTTTACAATCTATAGCCCCGAACATGCTAAATAACTACATACATTTTCCTTAAAATCCTCCAAACCTAAACTCAAACGCTTACATCATTCCCAACCCTCCTCAACAGGAGATGAAGAGGGGCAGAAATCCAACAACCCACTGCTATGAAATCAAAAGACAAAGAGAAGTCTTGGAAGACAGTGAGAATTAAAATCAAATTATCCTCGCCACCAGTGCGAGGAAAATTTGCATCAAAAAATAATCCTCAGGGCCGTTTAGTGCCAATTTTAAAACTCAAGGGGTTGGACACCAATGCTTGAAAACTCAGCGGGGTTGGTAAAATTTATCCTTATATGAAAATGACAATCAATAAATAATTCCGAACTGTTAAAAACATTAGTGTATTCGGCATGAAAGTTATTGCAGAATCTACCATAACTCGTAGTTCTAATAACCGGACTCACATACCACAAATAATAGAAACTTTCTAAGAACTAGATGAACCAAGAAGAGATTACCACAAATAACAAAACTCCCAGTTTCTGCACCCCAGATAAAAACCAACTCATTAACCTAAAAAATGTTTTGATATATACTCTTTCAAAATCTTTAGTGTGCAGCAAGGGTTCAATTGCAAGTTTGAAGCTTGTGCAAGTGAGGTGATGATGCACTACAACCCAAGAAGGAGCTGGTGGAGGTCGAAAATTCAAGACCTCAAGATGCAATTGAGGATCCTCATGATCCATAACTCTTCCAGCATGAACAGTAGTTATATCAGCACCATCAGAAGCAGCCTTAATGAAGTCATCTTCTGCATAGATGGCTTTTACAGCAGTTATACGGTCCTGGTTCCATATATATTTGAGGTTGTCATCAGTTACAATCATTCCTTTTCTGAGCAGCACTGAAATAGCATCAGCATCCATAACTAATGAATCACCGTCTGATTTATTTCTAGCACTTCTGGCTTTTTGCCTAGCTTCAACCATCACATTATTATAACGTTCAACATCAACTGGTAGGCCCTTTTCTTTTGCCACTAACCCCGTCAAAGCTAATGGAAATAGGTTGGTATATTGATGGTCTGCACTTAGAACACTGTTTAAAATGTTCTCCTTCGAGTATATAGCCGCAGCAGATCCATTATACTCATCAAAAATCTCAAAGACAAATCCCTTGACTTTCTGAAGTGTTGTGTGCCCAGTGTCGTCTATTGCATTCACATTACCCCCGTGCTCTTGAAGAACAGTTGAAGGCTTAACTGCAGTTACCTCAGTATCAGTATTCTGAGGTATTAACAGCTCAACAGAAGATTGGGTAGTAACTGGAATTTGAAGATGTGGGGTTTCAGTAGAACCAGTAGTATTAGGTGGCAGTTGAACACTTACTTTGAAAGAGTTTAAGTGTTGATGAACAATAACATCAATTTCAGGTTCAAGTGAAATTTCATCAACTTGGTGCATCGATTCTTCACCCTACCATTCTAGTTCATCAACTTGTGATTTGCTTAATTCATCCATCTCCAATACTTCACTTTCAAGTGTTGATTGGCTATAACGCACTTGAGCATTGTGACAAACACTTTGTGGCCAAACTGAATTGTCAGCAACTTGGTGTACAAATTCTTCCATTTTGACTTGAAAAATCCCTACAGGATCATGTTCTCTGTTGTTGCTATCTGATTTCGGCTTCTGCAAGAAATCATCTATAAGAGGAAACTTTGACAGCGATGATCTCTTCAACAAACTCAGACCCTCATATCTTCCCACACCCAAAGTCTTCTTCTCAAAAGAATTTGCATCGCTGATCGCAAGCTTTTCAAAGATAGAGAATGTAGTTGCAATATTAGAAGGCAATACAGTTTTCTCTATCTTGTCATGAATGACCGAAAGAGATTAGAAGATGCCTCCACCAGGATAAAAAAATGAACCTACCTCCCTTCACTAACTCGATTGTATCCCTGTAGAATATCATATATGCAACTGGAACCCCTTGACTTTCTGGCTTCGTAGCTCTCCTGATAAGTGCAGTATCACAGTCCAAAGCTACAGGTTCGAAAACATCTGCAAAAGCATCCAGTGTCACAACTGCATCAGTGAAGAAGTCCATCATACCTTCTTTCACCATTTGTTTTACAAGAGCTTGGAAAATCATTGCTCTGGTTGCACTTGGTTGATCTAGTTGATTAGTCACCTCAATCTCTACCATGACAGTTGTCTCTGTGGTCTCCAATTTATCTTCTACTACAAGTGCATCTTCCTGAGTGCTAGTATCATCTTTTATTTTCATCACCATTCTCTTCTTCAATGCACTTCTTCTTTTTATTACAGGGTTTGGTTCTTTGCACTCTGAGAGATAGCAATCCCTTGCACATGTCTAGCTCTCTAGAGTCAATCTCAGTTTGCTCATTCTCAATTGGATCAAGGAAAAAAAATATAGTACTACTTCATCAAAAACTTTATGATTTGTCATATAATTTTCTTGTTGATGCTTTGATTCATCAATTCCCAATTCTGATTTGCTGCTATACAACTTGGTCTCTTCCACATCAAGATCGGAATGGCTTAATTCATCAATTATCAGTTCTTCATTTTCAAATTTTGATCTACTGGAATTCACTGGAGCATTTTCACAAATAGGCTGTGTGCAATCTGGCAATGAAGAAAAAGATTCCACAACTTTCTTTCTTTGATTTTCATTCCACTCTAAAATTCCAAACCAATGTATGAAAGCATCCACGAATGAATTCCATGATTAGAAAGGTTGTCGAAATTGGAACCAAGCGAGAGCCTTACCATCCATATGAACATAAGCCAGCATCAATTTCTGTTACTCAGTTGATTTGTGATAATAAAAAAATTGATCGGCTTTGAATAACCATCATATTGGATATGTCCCCTCAAATCGTGAAAAATCCAACCTGGGGTTTCGAACATTGAACTCATGACTAGAGAAGGAAGGAATTCTTACATTGCTCTGGAATTCTTGATCCATCGTCGTTCGCAACCGAAGCTGTTGTTCACGCTTGCCATTAAGAATCATCATTTTGTGATTCAAATCCGACATCAGCTCCGATACAATCCATAGCTGCCCGCGGCAATAATTTGTTGCTTCTCGCAATCCATTGATTGCATCATCCAACGACGATCTCCATCGACACGCATCATCAATCGATCGTCGATCGTCTACCATGGCCTGATTTCAAGATGGTCAAAGCACCAATTGTAATATCCCGATCAATTATTAATAATATTATTTTTATTATTATTTAATTATTTAATTATTTAATTATTTTACTTTATTTTTCAGATTTGAAATATTTTTTGTGGATATTACTTAGTAAATTGTAAATCATCATCTGTATCAATACCAGTTCATATGTATATGCGTTATACCGTTTTGGTACTGGAATCTTCCGACCCGATAATAAAATTTACTTTTTTATTAATATTTTTGGAATTAATTTATTTTATACGGATTGTACGGTTTAACAAACGAAAATTATCGGTATATAGATTAATATATACGTATGCGTATTGTATCGATTTCGTACGTTTGTACAAATCGCGTTGTGTGTATTTTGGACAAAAATATCTCTTTTTGTCATGATAAATCAAATTTGGATGGCTAGGTTTTGTTTGAAGGATTAAACCTAGGATCTAAGATTAATTAGATACATAAGAGTTTAGGGTGTTTCTTCTAGAAGTCTCTCTCCTCCACCTCACCCCTCCCCCTCACCTAGGTATGGCCGGCCCATTACAAATCCCCTTGGTGCTTTTGCACTCTCCCCCTTCTCTTCAATCCTATAAATACCCCCCCCCCCCCCCCCACCTCTTGTCTCATTTTACAAGAAAAAAAAAGACAGGAAAAGAAAGGGAGAACAAACCCTAACTAGAGAGTTCTTCATTGTAGGTTTTCCTTAAGAGCTTTCCATAGGAAATAGAAGGAAGGAGAAGGAAGATTGGCTAGTTCTGCCTACTTAGAAATAACAAGATGGGGGTTTCTCTATTTTATTTTGTTTGATTCTTGTTCTCTTTTGTTGTGTGTGTTTGTTGTATGTTCTAATAAACAACTTAGACTAAATCATGTGCATAACCATGGTTGTATGGATCAAAATAATCCCATGAGAAAGATGGATGGTAGAACTCAACCAAAACAACATAAAGATTTAATCTAGTAAAGAACCAATCATGTTCTAATTGTAGTATTCTAGTAAAGAACATATCATGTTCTAATTGTAGTATTCTAGTAAAGAACCTATCATGTTGTAGTTGTAGTGTTAGTAAAGAACCCATCATGTTCTAATTGTAGTATTCTAGTAAAGAACACATTCATGCTTGAATGGTATATGTGTAGTTATTCTAGATTCAAAAGAACCCATGCTTGAGTTGTGAAGTTGTTCTAGTTAATCTTCTAGAAAGAACCCATGCTTGAGTTGCATAGTTGTTCTAGATTCAGAAGAACCCATGCATGCTTGAATAGTATATTGTAGCATTCTAGTTAAAGGAACCCATGCTTGAATGGTATATGGTAGTATTGTAGTGAAAGATTAAAAATAACCCATGAACTCATGTTTGAGCTATGTGTTCTAACTTAACTATTGAAATGAACCTATGTTCCAAATTTGTTCTAGTCAACTTTAAAAAGAAACCCATGAAACTAGCACTATGGTAGTTCTAGCTCAATTGATGGGAAACCCATGCATTTAGTTTCTAGGTGATTCTAGCTCAGACTTGAGAAAGAACCCAAGAATCTAGTTGCATGTAGTTCTAGTTCAATTTGAAAAAAAGAACCCATGAATTCTAGTTGTATGAGATTCTAATTAATATTGGACCATATCATGTGAACATTTTTCATCTTCATGGGTTATAAGGGTTGGGAAAGTCACTAATAATTGTTAGCCTGATAAAAGCTAGTCTAGGGTCTTCTAATTACCCTAGGGATCATCGACCATCAAGACCCGCATCTTACCACCTTGGAGACTATGGATAAATCTCACCTCGGGCGCCGACGGATCTTTACCGGTGTGGATTGATCGTGGGTCGAGAGTGTTGATGAGATCCGAGTTAGGGGTACTGATGAGTGAGGGAGATCCCGTCACTAGTGTCTTGGATCGATGGACCATGAGTTGGACCATGATAATCTAAGTTGAAAATCCTGTAAGATTGTTTAGGATTAGTGACATCATTAGGGTAGTAACTTGTAAAGATCTTTACTTAACCATTTTTGCCAAAAGAGAGGAGTTGGTATTAGGGGTGATACCTTATGATCCAACTCGTCCTATAGGTCGACACTAGGTGGTGTTATTGGGTTGTACCTTCCCGTCAAAGGGATACATACGGTGCCTTCTCACGAGTTGGGAGCACGGGTTACGTATCTCGCACTATTAATTCCTGAAGTACCATGATAAGAACGGGAGGTTCTCCCTTCGGAACTAGGGGATGGACCCCGGAAGTTTTGTCACGTTCTATGTCGGGGAAGCGAACGGGCCTTAGACCACGGTCTATAAGTTATGGGTGCCACAGGGGATGCTTCGAGCTAACCTATGCTGCAGATACCCTGTGTTCATATGGCTTTTGAGTGAGGTCTGGTGCGGCGGGTAGTAGTGGCAAACATAGACACCATGAGCGTACTGCATTAGTGGGACTTGACCACATCTTCAACCTCATCAGTCATGTTGTATCTGTTAGGAACAGGTTGTGTACAAAACTAGAAATTCATAATGCGGATTCAAATCCCTAAATATGGAGAACGGCTTGATATGGACATATGTAGTTATGGGATGCATACGACTCCAGATTCTCGCTTGCATTAGAATAAGAATATCCTAGCTTAGTTGACATTACATTAGGTTTTAAGGCATTGCACTCACGAACACTTAAACTACACCGACACATTTACCATGCTTGATATGTTTGTTTTGAGATTCGCTGCTAGTTATTAGCCTTTAAGCATCAGTATATGTACTGATGTCCCCACTCTAATTGGTTGTGGATACAAGATCACCACCTCGGGAGAACTCTAGTCAAGGCATGGCTTCCAAGTGAAGAGCCCAATGTTTATTGTTTCATTCTTGTATACTTTTATGTAATCTATTGAAACAATGGGAACACTCGGCTGTAATATTGTATTATGTAAAAAGTTTTAAATTTTCCTATTTTTCTATGTATTGTGACTAATTGAATGTAAAGGTCCTGGCTCGTATCTTGAATTTTCCCTATAGGAAGTTCGGGGCATTACAGAGTGGTATCAGAGCTGACTTCAATTTATAGCCCAACACAGTAGGGAAATAGACTTAGATGCCTTGTAGGAGTTAGGTTTTTAGCTTGTTGTAGATAATTATAATTCATACTGTTGTTTACTTCAACTTATGTTTTATGATATTTCTATATCTTGGCTAATTCCCGTGTCCACTCCTTGCAGGATGGCTGACGGAGCGATTCCCCTTGGGAATGGATGGGCAAATGGGATAACGGTCGAGGTGGACTCATATCTAGAGCCCATCACTAATGGCGACAAGTCACCAGTTGGAGTTGGGCTAGCCAATGGGTCCACAGCAGCTACCGCAGCAGGGGGTGCCCATGCAGATGGCTAGATCCCAGTACCACCACCCCCGCCACCGCCCTAGCTTACAGTGGAGCAGACCTTTGAGCATGTATTCCGCGACCTCGCAACATGGGGTTAGTGCCACGCCTGTCTCGAGAACAAGATGGACTCTTGCGAGTTTGTGATCCTCAACAATGAAAGGGAAGTGGCAGAATTGAGAAGGGCCAAGGCGAGGACCGACCGCAGGATAGTGGTCATGAAGCACACTCACCGTGTGCAGTTTGCGCGCCTAGAGCGCAAGTGCGCAGAGCTTCAGGCACAGATCACTCAGTTGTAAGCACTACTTGGACCACCACCTGCTGGGGGGACCCTGTAGGAGACACTAGTAGTACCGATTAGGCGGTTAGGTGCCCGTAGGTTATTTTTTGGTTTTTTTATTTTGCTACCTATATGTATGGTATAATGTAAGGAAAAAAAATGCATATGTAAGATATAGGGTTATAATGAAATGAAGTTTAGCTTTGCGTTTTCTACAAGTCTTATGTGCATGTTGAGATTGGATGGATGTTATTTTTGGAATATTATAATATGATGCCTTTGTATGTTCCATTATTTTTCTCTATCAGATGTCTCGCAGAACAAGAAGCGGTAGGATCGACCCAATTAAGGGCAAAGGTAGTGGAGGCAATGACGCAGGTCTGGATATAGGGGCAGAATTTGATCCTATGTACCAAGCTCTCGGTGACCTAGCAGAGGCAAGCCGAAACAATGTGTAGCAACAGGGAGCACCAGCAGGTAACCATGGAGTAGCAGCTACTGACCCCGTCAGGATGGTCGAATCCTTCCGAAGGATGAGGTCGCCCATTTTTTAGGGCAAGGCAGACCCAACGATGGCTGACGACTGGATTCATCAAGTCGAGACAGTGTTTGAGGTGATGCTGACACCAGAGGACATCAAGGTCAGGTTGGCTAGCATTCTGCTAGAAAAAGACGCTGGGGTCTGGTGGCAGTCGACTAGAAGGGGCATGGGCGAAGGACCCATTGGCTGGGAAGATTTCTTAGGAGAGTTTAGGCAGCACTACTTTCCCTTGGATGTGACGGAGAAAAAGGCCATAGAATTATTCAACCTAAAGCAAGGAAGCATGACGGTTCATGAATACGAAACCAAGTTCACACAGCTGTCCCGCTATGCTCCAGAAATGGTATAAGATGAGGTCAAGAAGACCAATAGGTTTGAAAAGGGGCTTAGGCCCATACTTAGAACCAAAATGGTACCTTTTTGCATCCTGAGGTTTGAGAAATTGGTCTGTTGTGCAGCTACAACGGAGTTGGATATGAGCAGAAGACCCGAAGCACAACTTAATACAGGAGGGTAGAACAAGGGAAAGAAGCCTGCACCAGCGTCAGGATTCAGGAACCGGGGTAGAAATCAGAAATTTCAGAAGACTGTTGGCAACACCAGAGGCGCCAAGACAGGGGCTGTTTCCTATGCGGTGAGCAAGGACACTTCAAGAGCCAATGCCCAAAGAAGAACTTTCAAAGTGATACCCGCACAAGTTACAATTGCAGGAAGATTGGCCATGTTCGGCCAGACTGTCCCAAGCTTCGGAGGGGCAACGGTAGGCCAGCTCCTAAGGCAAACAGCAAAGGGAAGGGGGTTGCCCACCAAGGGCGAGCATTCACGCTCACAGAGGAAGACGCTGATGAGAATGAGGGAGTCATCACCGGTAGGTGAAGAAATTATGGCTAAGTTTATTATAGTATTTTGAAATTTTGGCATAAGCCAATAATGATGTAAAAACTTTTATAAATAGGATGGATTAATATAAATGAAATCCAGGTAACTGTTTTATTTGATAGTGGGTCATCGCATTCTTTTGTGTCTGAAATTTTTTTAAGGAAGTTGAAATGCACCCAAGAGGCAACTCCGGACTCGATTTTGTTGGTCGCTACCCCATCTGGAGCAACTCTCCCTACAAATCTGCGCTATAAGGGATGCAATCTCCTAATTGACGGAGAGACCCTAAGTATAGATTTGCTAGAGCTAGGCTTTGCAGGAACAGACGTGATTATTAGGATGGATTGGATGTCCAGACATAAGGCTAGCATCGATTGCAAGGAGAAGAGGGTAGCCATTACCCCATCCGGAGGATCAGAACTTGTGTTCCAAGGAAAGAAGAAGCAGAGTGAAGAAATTCTTGCAGCTGCAACTGGAGTACGTGTGCCAAGTGAAGTCAAGGTGATACCAATTTTACGAAAATTTTCCCTCGTATTTTTGGAAGAATTACCTGGACTCCTACCACATAGGGATGTTGAGTTCAGCATTACTATCCAGCCAGGCAGCGCACTAGTGTCTAAGACACCATATCGGATGGCACCAGTAGAGCAGAAAGAAGTGAAGGAGCAAATTGAAGAACTGCTACAGAAGGGATTCATCAGGCCAAGTGCCTCACCCTGGGGAGCGCCTGTGCTACTTGTGAAGAAGAAGGATGGAACCGCGAGAATGTGCATCGATTACCGAGAGTTGAACAAGGTTACTGTTCGGAACCGGTACCCCATTTCCAGGATCGATGACTTGTTTGATCAGCTCCAGGGAGCAGCTGTATTCTCAAAGATTGATTTGCGTTCAAGCTATCATCAAGTTCTGGTCAAAGAAGAAGATATACCCAAGACAGCATTCTGAACTCGGCACGGTCATTACGAGTTTTTGGTGATGCCATTCAGGGTGACCAATGCTCCAGCGATCTTCATGGACATGATGAACCGCATCTTGCGGCCATTTATTGATTCATTCGTGGTTGTCTTCCTAGAAGATATCTTGGTATATTCAAAAACAGAAGAGGAGCATGCTGAGCATCTAACTGCAGTACTGATCAAACTACGAGAGCATCAGCTTTATGCCAAACTGTCAAAGTGTGAATTCTAAAAATCAAAAGTGACATTCTTGGGCCATGTCCTTTCTAAGAAGGGAGTGGCTACAGACCCGCAGAAGATCAAGGCAGTAAAAAGTTGGCTCGGCCAAGAACTGTGAAGGAGGTCAGAAGCTTCTTAGGCATGACAGGGAACTACAGGAAGTTCATCCAGAACTATGCCAGAAATTCTGTACCACTTACAGTGCTGACCAAGAAAAACGTAAGTTTTGATTGGACTGAGAAATGCGAAAGGAGTTTCCAAGAGCTGAGGAACAAATTGATTTCTGCACTGATTTTGGTTCTGCCTCAACCAGATAAGGGATATGTAATCTTCAGTAATGCTTCATTTTTGGGTTTCGAGTGTGTCCTGATGCAAGAAGGAAAGGTCATAGCACAGGGATCGAGAAAAATTTGACCACATGAGAAGAATTACCCGACACACGACTTAGAATTGGCCGCGATAATCTTTTCTCTGAAATTGTGGCGGCACTATGTCTATTGGTCGAAGGTAGAAATGTTTACCGACCATAAAAGCCTGATGTATATCTACCAGCAAAAGGATTTGAATCTCAGCCAGAGGCGATGGTTGGAAGTTTTGGAAGACATCAGACCGGAAATTTTATACCATCCGGGAAAAACCAATATCGTGGCAGATGCGCTCAGCAGAAAAAGAAGTGTAGCCACACTCATTGCAACAAGAAGAGAGCTAAAGGACGAGATCAGATAGGCCAGTATTGAAATATGTTCAAGATTTGAGCACAGATTCGGCACGTCTGGAATTGCAACCGACTCTAAATGACCGAGTCAAGAAGGCTCAAATGGGTGATGCAGAGACTGAAGCACAAAAGCGGCTAGTCAATGAAGGAAAAGCCTCAGAGTTCAGTGTGAAGGAAGGTTCACTTTGGTTTGGAAGCAGGTTGTGTGTGCCTAAAGTTGATGAGTTGTGGGAAGATATCATGAAAGAAGCACACTCCACCTTACTCACAGTTCACCCAGGAAGCACAAAGATGTATAAAGACATAAAACAGCATTTCTGGTGGGTTGGAATGAAGCGGGATGTGGCAGGATTTGTGGCTAAATGCCTTACATGTCAGAAAGTTAAGGCGGAAAACCAGAAACCAGGAGTTCCACTGCAACCACTGCCCATTCTAGAGTGGAAATGGGAGAACATCAGCATGGATTTCATCACGGGACTATCCAGAAGTTCGAAAGGGAATGACTCAATTTGGGTAATAGTGGACCGTTTGACAAAGTCCGCACATTTTCTTCCAGTGAAGACAACTTCGTCGATGGAAAAGCTAGCAGAGGTCTACATCGAGGGCATTGTAAAGCTACATGGGGTGCCGGTGTCGATCGTTTCTGACCAAGATGCAAGGTTTACGTCTCGATAATGGAACGAGATCGGATTTTAGCACAGCTTTCCATCCACAGACTAATGGTCAGACAGAAAGAGTTAACAGAATTCTTAAGGATATGCTGAGAGCATGCATAATGGACTTTGGAGGGAGCTGGGAATGACACTTAGCATTGGTAGAGTTTGCATATAATAACAGCTATCAAGCAAGTATTGAGATGGCTCCATATGAAGCTTTGTATGGAAGGATGTGTAGGACCCCCGTGTGCTGGTTCGAAGTAAGGAAAAAGCAGATGTTCGGACCTGAAATAGTGCATCAAACATCCGAACAGATCAAGCTAATCAGAAAGAGGATGCAAGTAGCACAAAGCAGGAAGAAGAGCTACGTCGACAACCGCCGACGAGATTTGGAATTCGAAGAAGGTGATTCGGTATTTCTGAAAGTCTCACCTACAAAGGGAGTGATCAGGTTCGGAAAGGGTGGCAAGTTAGCACCAAGATATATTGGACCCTACCAGATTTTGAAGAGGATCAGAAAGATGGCGTACAGACTAAAGCTACCAGCCAAATTTTCCCAGATGCATGATGTATTTTACGTTTTGATGCTGAGGAAATATGTACCAGATCCGAGTCATCAGCTGCCAAACAATCCCGACGACCTACAAGTGGATCTTACATATAAAGAGCGGCCAGTGAGAATTATCGATCGTCAGGATAAAGTGCTAAGGAACAAGACTATTCCGATGGTCAAGGTTCTTTGGAAGAATCAGTTTGTGGAGGAAGCCATTAGGGAGCCGGAAAGCCGAATGAAGCTTTCTTTTCTCGAGTTATTTTGAGTGTTGTTTTTGTTTTCTGTTTTTCCTACTTAGTACAATTCTGAGGACAGAACTATTCTAAGGAGGGAGTATTGTAATATCCCAATCAATTATTAATAATATATTTTTATTATTATTTAATTATTTAATTATTTAATTATTTTACTTTATTTTTCAGATTTGAAATATTTTTGGTGGATATTACTTAGTTAATTATAAATCATCATCTGTATCAATACCAGTCCATATGTATATGCGTTATACCATTTTGGTACTGGAATCTTCCGAGCTGATAATAAATTATTATTTTTTTAATATTATTTTTGGAATTAAATTATTTTATACGAATTGTGCGGTTTAACAAACGAAAATTATCGGTATATAGATTAATATATACGTATGCGTATTGTATCGATTTCTTATGTTTGTACAAATCGCGTTGTGTGTATTTTGGACAAAAATATCTCTTTTTGTCATGATAAATTAAATTTGGATGGCTAGGTTTTGTTTAAAGGATTAAACCTAGGATCTAAGATTAATTAGATACATAAGAGTTTAGGTTGTTTCTTCTAGAAGTCTCTCTCCTCCACCTCACCCCTCCCCCTTTCCTAGATATGGCCGGCCCATTACCCCAAGGGTGTTTTTGCAAATCCCCTTGGTGCTTTTGCACTCTCCCCCTTTTCTTCCATCCTATAAATACCCCCCCCCCCCCCCCCCCCCCCCCTCACCTCTTGTCTCATTTTACATGAAAAAAAAAAGAGGAAAAGAAAGGGAGAACAAACCCTAAGTAGAGATTTCTTCATTGTAGGTTTTCCTTAAGAGCTTTCCATAGGAACTAGAAGGGAGGAGAAGGAAGGTTGGCTAGTTCTTCCTACTTAGAAATAACAAGGTGGGGGTTTCTCTATTTTATTTTGTTTGATTCTTGTTCTCTTTTGTTGTGTGTGTTTGTTGTATGTTCTAATAAACAACTTAGACTAAATCATGTGCATAACCATGGTTGTATGGATCAAAATAATCCCATGAGAAAGATGGATGGTAGAACTCAACCAAAACAACATAAAGATTTAATCTTTAAGTTTTGTTATGGCCTTGTAACAATTTGGACTAATAATATGTGCATATGAGTAGTGTGAGTCAAAAAGGACCACATGAAGAGTTTTGAATGTAGAACTTACTAAAAGCACATAATGGTTGAATCTTTAGCTTGTTATAATTATTGTTGTTATTTTTTGTTAACTAAAAACTTGAACTAAACTATATGCATATAAAGATTAGTGTAGTAAAAATACTTACATACCCATTTTATGGTTGTAGAACTCAATAATCTTAATAAAAGATAAGTCTTTTGTTGTTATTGCTCTCTACTTTGTTAAATATGAAATCTTGCTAACTCTTAGTTCATTAAATGGTAGACTTTGTTTTATGTAGGAACTAAGAGGTTAAAGAAAAGAAGGTTGTAATATTTAGGATTTGTAAATTCAATAAAGTTAGATTTTTTGTAATATTTTAAGACTTGTAATTCATAAGAGAAGTAGTCTTTGTAATTGCTAGTAAAGATTCATGCTTAAGTTGTAGAAAAGATTCATGCTTGAGTTGTAATAAAAGATTCATGCTTGAGTTGTAATAAAAGATTCATGCTTGAGTTGTAGTAAAGATTCATGCTTAAGTTGTAGTAAAGATTCATACTTGGGTTGTAGTAAAGATTTATGCTTAAGTGGAAGAAAATATTCATGCTTGAGTTGTAGTAAGAATCATGCTTGAGTTGTAATAAAGAACCCATCATGTTGTAGTTGTAGTGTTTAGTAAAGAACTCATCATGTTCTAATTGTAGTATTCTATTAAAGAACCCATCATGTTGTAGTTGTAGTGTTTAGTAAAGAAACCATCATTAGCATGGTATCGGGTAGGGTCGGGTCGGGTCCTTCACTACCCGAACCCAGACCCGTGAGAACCGGGTTCAGTTCGGGGTCTGGATCCTATTAAAATATTCCTACCCATTCGGGTAGGAGCGGGAGTGTGAGCGGCGAGCGGAGGCGGCGAGTTGGGAATTTAGAATAGAGGAGAGAAGAAAAAGGCATGAGTTTTGAATTTGGAAGAGGAAGATTTAGAAATGAGGAAGAACGATGGGAGGGATGAGGATAGAATATTTATTTTTATGTTGACTTTTTAGGTATTTTTTTAACGGGTCCGGGTCGGGTCTCTTTTGAGCAGACCCGCACCCGGACCTGAAAGTACAACAGGTCCCATTTTAGGACCCGGACCCGGACCCTGATAGGCCGGGTCGGTTCTGGTTCAATGACGTGTCCGGGTCGGGTTCGGATTTCGGGTATTTATACCAATGCTACCCATCATGTTCTAATTGTAGTATTCTAGTAAAGAACCCATCTTGTTGTAGTTGTAGTGTTTAGTAAAGAACCCATCATGTTCTAATTGTAGTATTCTAGTAAAGAACCCGTCATGTTCTAATTGTAGTATTCTAGTAAAGAACCCATCATGTTGTAGTTGTAGTGTTAGTAAAGAACCCATCATGTTCTAATTGTAGTATTCTAGTAAAGAACCCATTCATGCTTGAATTGTATATGTGTAGTTATTCTAGATTTAAAAGAACCTGTGCTTGAGTTGTGAAGTTGTTCTAGTTAATCTTCTAGAAAGAATCCATGCTTGAGTTTCATAGTTGTTCTAGATTCAAAAGAGCCCATGCATGCTTAAATAGTATATTGTAGCATTCTAGTTAAAAGAACCCATGCTTGAATGGTATATGATAGTATTGTAGTGAAAGACTAAAAAGAACCCATGAACCCATGCTTGAGCTATATGTTCTAGCTTAACTATTGAAATGAACCTATGTTCCATATTTTTTCTAGTCAACTTTAAAAAGAAACCCATGAAACTAGAACTATGGTAGTTCTAGCTTAATTGATGGAGAACCCATGCATTTAGTTTCTAGGTGATTCTAGCTCAAACTTGAGAAAGGACCCAAGAATCTAGTTGCATGTAGTTCTAGTTCAATTTGGGAAAAAACCCCATGAATTCTAGTTGTATGAGGTTCTAATTAAAATAGGACCATATCATGTGAACATTCTTCATCTTCATGGGTAATAAGGGTTGGGAAAGTCACCAATAATTGTTAGCCTGATAAAAGCTAGTCTAGGGTCTTCTAATTACCCTAGGAGTCATCGACCATCAAGACCCACATCTTACCACCTTGGAGACTATGGATAAATTGCACCTCAGACGGCGACGGTTCTTAACCGGTGTGGGTTGATCGTAGGCCGAGAGTCTTGATGAGATCCGAGTTAGGGGTAGTGATGAGTGAGGGAGATCCCGTCACTAGTGTCTTGGATCGATAGACCATGAGTTGGACCATGATAATCTAAGTTGAAAATCCTGTAAGATTGTTTAGGATTAGTGACATCATTAGGGTAGTAACTTATAAAGATCTTTACTTAATCATTTTTTGCCAAAAGAGAGGAGTTGGTATTAGGGGTGATATCTTTGACCCAACTCGTCCTATAGGCCGACACTAGGTGGTGTTATTGGGTTGTACCTTTCCGTCAAAGGGATACGCACGGTGCCTTCTCACGAGTTGGGAGCACGGGTTGCGTATCTCACACTATTAATTTCTGAAGTACCATGATAAGAATGGGAGGTTCTCCCTTTGGAACTAGGGGATGGACCCCGGAAGTTCCGTCACGTTCTATGTCGGGGAAGCGAACGGGCCTTAGACCACGGTCTATGAGTTATGGGTGCCACAGGGGATGCTTCGAGCAAATCTGTGCTACGGATACCCTACGTTCATCTGGCTTTTTAGTGAGGTCCGGTGCACCGGGTAGTAGTGGCAAACATAGACACCATGAGCGTACTGCATTGGTGGGACTTGACCACGTATGCAACCTCATCAGTCACATTGTATATGTCAGGAACAGGTTGTGTACAAAAGTAAAAATTCGTAACACGGGTTCAAATCTCTAAATATAGAGAACTTGATATGGACGTATGTAGTTATGGGATGCATACAACTCTAGATTCTCGCTTGCATTAGAATAAGAGCATCCTACCTTAGTTGACATTACATTTGGTTTTAAGACATTGCACTCACGAACACTTAAACTACACCGACACATTTACCATGCTTGATATGTTTGTTTTTTAGATTCGCTGCTAGTCATCATCCTTTAAGCGTCAGTATGTGTACTGACGTCCCCACTCTAATTGGATGTGGATACAGAATCACCAGCTTGGAAGAACTCTAGTCAAGGCATGGCTTCCAAGTGAAGAGCCCGATGTTTATTGTTTCATCCTTGTATACTCTGATGCAATCTATTGAAACAATGGAAACACTCGGCTGTAATATTGTATTAAGTAAAAAGTTTTAAATTTTCCTGTTTTTCTGTATATTGTGACTAATTGAATGTAAAGGTCCTGGCTCGTGTCTCGAATTTTCCCTATAGGAAGTTCGGGGCGTTACACCAATTGATACGAGTATAATATGTTTGGGGAAGGAATTAGAGGTTAGGGATAAGAAATTGAAGATTTGGGATCATAACTGAGAAATTGGGGAAGAACCTAATAAGAACAGAGGATGAGAGAGAGATGTTAGGTTGAGAAAGAAAATCAAGAATTCATTCATTCAACATAACTATTCTATTACAAGAATCTACTATTTATAGTAGCTATAAGCTTTCTAATACGGCTCACCATTTCTCTTCCCGCTAACTTGCACTCAAATATCCTACATGTTTTGCACGTTAAATACAGATACTCTGAAACACCCCAATAAGCCTCTGAGCTTAGACCAATGAGCAGCTTGAATGTGATACTGATGATCCCCGATTCCCCCTGTATGAACAGTAATTTTATCACCGTGCCTACGTATATTTGAGGTCACAATCCTAACAAAAGTAAGTTTCTTTCTGAATGCGCAGCATAATTCCTCTGCAGTGTAGGTTCTTAATTACCAAGTATAAAGAACATAAACTAAGACAAACTTGAATTTGGACCGAACAGAGACATGAACGTTCCATTAAAAAATAAAAAGAAAAGGATAAAAAGAAGAAGGAAATTAAAGTTTTTTTGAAATAAAAGAGAAAGAGAAAAGGCCTTATTGAATGAGATCGAGACAGAGCTGTTCCATTCCTATTTCAAAGGAAAGAAGTCCCACCTCCAATTAAAACAAGATTAACACTAGCTAGGTGAACTAGTTTGTCGCCGTTCAATTGAACTGTTTTATGTTTGTCACTAATAATATTCTTCTTTCTCTCTTCCTGACTAGAATGCATCATCGCATACAGGGCTGGTCTTGAGAAATCAGAGGCCCTGTGCGAAAGTTTAGATTGGGCCTTAATATGAGAATGTTTATTATCAATTTATTGTTTTATGACTTGATTGTGCTCATAAAGAAAAGGATAATTAAAATGTTCAAACAAAAGTATATTTTAAAATGCAATTTTAATTTCCTATTATAACTGAACACATATGTTGTCACTAAACAAAATCACCAAAGCTTTAAAAGAAATGTTTAAACATTATAGTTATACTGAACATGCTTTAGAAAGAAGACTGACAGTCAAAACCCTACCTCAAAACTTCCTACAATCCAATCTGTTCATGAGAACAAATAATAAAAGAATCAGTGCCCAAATGACTAGTAGTCACAAAGTGATTAAAACTAAAAGTAACAATAAAAACTTACCTGAAAGTTACAAAGCATTTCTATTGGATCTTCAACATTTGAAACTATTACTAGACTTTACCAAGAGGGAAGAAAATGACAGCTAGTAGCTAGTGCATTACTAATTTCTAAAAATTGAGCTTGTTTCATTCCTAGAAACAAAAAAAGGCTAAAATTTAAAAAACCCCATTGAGTTTTGGGCAAGTTTAAAAAAACCATACTAAGTTTTTTTTTAAACGACACAAAATTTCAAAAAACTCCACAGGGTTAGTTAGGGTTAGGGTAGGGTTTAAAAAAACTACTTTCATCTTTCATTTGTGTTAAAAAAAATCACATTCATCTTTCATTTGTGTTTTAAAAAACATCACTTAACTAATCAGATGTTTAAATAAACCCCCCCCCTCGAACTAACCCTAACCTAGCCCTAACTAACCTAGTGGAGTTTTTTGAAATTTTGTGTCGTTTTTAAAATATAAAAAAAAACTTAGTGCGGTTTTTTTAAACTGGCCCAAAACTCAGTGGTTTTTTTTTTTAAATTTAGCCGCAAAATAATCGATTAAACTTTCATAAGCAAGTTTTTCTAAGAACTCGTTTCAATTGAAATCAAAGTCAATCCATTTAATTTTTCTTTTGACATGGCTGATCGCAAGTAAGATTTCAGTAGTTTTAGTTTTAAAAAGTTTCTTTTCACTAATGCAACCATAAATGACCTGGCGTGATTCGAACCAAGGTCCCTTTCGGGGACAAGGAGAGTTGGGGTCTTGACCTCCATGGGAATAAGTGCAATTGCCAGGAAAAGGGAAAAAAGAAAAAAACCAACTTGGCGTGATTCGAACCAAGTCCCTTTAACATTCTTGATGAACCTTAACCAATCGAGCTATATCACCAACCATAACTAAGCTACCTTGCCAACTCTAAATACAATAGTTTTTTTGTTAATTAATATTCATATGGTATACTTTCGGGGGCCTTATGCGCTTGCACCACCCGCCCATCCCTGATCCCATAAGCCTTTGTATCCATTTATTTGCATATCTTGATTGCTTACTGCAATGTTGGTTCTGAAAAGGCATCTGGGACAATAACTGAGATGACCATGGACGGAAAAACTGCCACTGAAGTAGCTAAAAGACCAAGCATGTTTCTCTCCCACCAATTTCTGTGTCCTTACTATTCTTATCATTTGTGAGGCTATCTTTAGTATTGATATGGCTAAAATAGAAATAGATCGGCACCGCTCAAATTAGACACAGATCTCAAATCTCTCAGGGGCAAAATGGTAATTTACCCTACAAACGGGTCCAAAAATGGGAACTGGGTCTTTTCCAAGGCCTAATAACCCAAAAAACGAATATGTATTACCGGGTTATGATGGCAGCCCATTATAAATAAACCCAGATCATTTAAAGAGTTAATTAAATTCATGATTATCCCTAAAAGACGGTCTAAAACCAAATCTCTTATCATAAAGGAATTTAAACTTTATTTCCTATCCAAAAACATCGGGAAGTAGAGATAAATGATTATCTCAAAACATTCCCAAGGCAACTATAAATACCCCCTACCCCCGCCACAAACAGGTAATCAATATTTTTTTCCACTAAAGCTCTATCATATTCTTCTTGATTTTTGACTTGAGCGTCGGAGAGTCTGTTACCGGGATCAATCCCGGTATTTCAGACTTTTTACAGGTCATCGGAGGCGATCGTCACCACACAAATCAAATCCTACGGCGTAAACAAGTTAAATTGAGAAGCCAACCTTGGTCAAAGGTAGTTAACATCGTCGAAAGTCGAAAGGTCAATTCTTGATTGTTCCTCTAAAGAATCCACATCAGCTGATTGCTCCCACGCCGAAAAAGCAGCAACAGATTGGCGCTATCTGTGGGAACTCAAAGAAATTCCGACGAGAATTCACCGGTAAAGAAACTACTTTCAGCCATGCCTCCTAAGGAGAAAGGGAAGGCGGCGGCCTCAATCCGACGAGCCAACCATTTTCCTCCACCTCCTCCAGTCGAGAACATTCCTCCCATCCTTCACCAAGAGCAACCTCAGCAAGAAGAGCCTGTCCTCCAGTAGGTTCAGCCTCCCTCCGCAAAAGCTACACCGGGGGGCTCTCGCCGAAGCCATGCCGAACCATCTGTAAGACCCTTTGTCGAAAACATGGGTTCCATCAACACCTCAACTCCTTCCGCATTGCCACAACCACAATCTGACCTTTGTCTGGTCATTATCAGCCGCTAGCAAGGCTCTGACCTTCGAACCCACCTTAACGAGAGGAGAACCCGCGAAGAAGATCTTCATTCCGAACAGCATGGAGGCAGGAGAAGCCCTTCCACCTACACCTTAACTCATTCCACATTGCCGCAACCACAACTCGACCTTTGTCAGGTCATTATTAGCCGCAAGCAAGGCTCTGACCTTCGAACCCACCTTAACGAGAGGAGAACCCGCAAAAAGATCTTCATTCCGAATAGGAGGCAGGAGAAGCCCTTCTCCTCGAAGGCCACGACACAGGAGAACTCCCTTTCCCAGGGGGGAGTGTAACACCCCGAATTCCATTTACATGTAATTCGTAGCACAACAGGATCTTTTACTTCAAATTCGTAGAAATTAAAAATATTTATTTTATACAAAAAGTTTTTTACATCGACACAGCGGAAATTGAAAAGAATACAACATGATACATATACAACTTTAATATCAACAACTTAAATCATGAGAATAATCTTTAGCATCAATTCTTCTTCATGCCCTTTTGCTAATCAAGTCCTACACTGGAAAACTGTGGGCACATCAGTTGCTTACAACCGACACAATGTTATAAAACAGCGATCCTCGCTATGCCTAATAAAATGATTCTCTTACTTTAGTAACCACAAACTTGAATGCACAATAAAGTGTTAAAGAGTGACTATCCTAATCATGTCAGTGTATGATATGACTTAATACCTAATGCAGATGTTATACTACAATGACACTAATGCATATTTGTTCGGATTCTATGCATCACATTCTACATAGATCCGAAGGCAAGCACCTACGTACTCCACATTAAAGGGTTTAATCCCTCTCCATGAAAAACTATTCGGTAAAAAATCAAGTTTTAGACATTCACGAGTACGAACTCTAGCCCTAGAGTCTACCGTCAGGCTATACGGAAATCCTCGTCATGCGAACATCCCGCAAGTGCCCCTCTAACCCCGATATACGCATATATACTGGAGAACGACCTCCCATCCGCCCGACTATTCATGATCTTGGAGTCCACCATCAAATCAATCATAGTTCCGGATTTAATTTAGGCTCGTCTCCATCGCAAGCAACCACAGTCCCGGAGTCCACCGTCAAACTGGGTCTATAGTCTTGGAATCGATAGTCAGACTATATAGAGGCGTCCCATTTACGTTTGCCCAAGTTTTATTATATCTCTCCTTAGTGCATATCCTTAAGTTTGAATCATGAATAAATAATACCACCTAGAACTAGCTTACCCTCCTACTAGTCTTAAACCATACACAGAGAACGATAGCCCATACTGGCCGTTTCTCAAAACTCAGTCAATTATTATCATTAATTTTTCGGTTGCTGGGTCTCCCTAAGCCTCTAGAATCAACATCTTTTCATGTTCAACATCATGGGGTACTCATACCCTTATAATTCATATTCTCAATTTCATTCATTTATTCAATTCTTCTATCCATTCTCTTATTTATTCATCATGAAGTAAAATCTCAAACTAATCATTTTAATAGTTCTTAATACTCTCTTCATATTCATCCAAACTTCAAATAAAGTTCTCAATTAAGATTTTAAACACAATCCCTTTAAGATTAATCACTATAAGTTCATTATTTAATCTCCTTATATGATTTTACATTTGATTTTATCATAATCCAACTCTTAAATCTTTAATCATATATATTTTTTTGAATTAAATTTTTTAATCTAATTTAATAAACATGATTTTTATTTCTCAAAATATCTGTTAGAATGTTGCAAAACAATTCTTAAGTGATCTAATAATATTCTAGACTATTTATATGATTTTTTTATCAATTTTTAAAACTTGTAAAATCTCAAAATAAAATACAACTCCCAAATGAGGATGCTTGGGCTCGAACCTAGAGCCAATAGCGAGCCAAGTCACTGCTCAACCAGTGAGCCATTCTCGATTTTTGATAAGGAATTTTTTGAGTTTATTTTATAACCAAACCCGCTTCTTTTATTTTAAAAAAATTAATTTAAAGAAAGAGCCCAAACTCCTAAATGAGGATGCCCGAGCTCGAACCCGAAGCCAGCAGCAAGCCAAGTCAAAATTCAACCAGTAAGCCATTCTCGATTTTTGATGATGAATTTATTGAGTAGATTTTAAAACCAAAACCCCTTCTTTTATTATTAAAAAAATAAAATAAAAGAAAGAGCCCAAACCCAAGCTCGAACCCGCGACCTCAGAGACCCCCAAATGCGCCACATGGCAGCGCATAGCGCTCTGGCGCTCGTGCTAGCCACAAGAGCCAAGCATCACAACTGATACTATATGAGTTCAAATTTATATAACTTAACCTCCTGATAAATCTCATTTCTTTTACTCTTTCATCTATTTTCGATTTCTATTCTTTTCTTTCAATTTGATTGTTTATAAAACATATCTCCAAGTTTCTAGAAATAGTAATTTAATTCATATTAGCACCAAATTATACCCAATTTAACTCAAATAATTTTTTTTATAAATATAGTATTCAAATAACCACTTTTTGTAAATCTAGTATTCATAGGTTTTAGTTAGAAAAATTTACCACATCATGAATGCATTTTTATTTAGAAATTCTCGTCCTTCCCATCGACTTTATAATTCATTTTTAGTATCCATACAATTTTCTAAGCACAAAATTAACAACTTAATGCATACAAATACTCAATTCTAATCATAGTTTATTAATTGTGCCTAACAACATACAACATGCTTTTAAATAAATTTTCAATTAGCAACCTATCAATTCTATGGTATAACTTTCAATTAGCATACAAATTTTCTCATAATTTCTTACTACTAACAATTTTATCAACATAATATGCATCACAAAATAATTGAAGAACTCATGCAAGTTAACAAATTCAACATACACTACCTACCCATGCATGCTACATTAATTTAGAAAGTAAAAGAAATCACCCACCATGTTTTTGATGCAAAAATGAAATAGACTCCTATAGGGATTATTCCAAAGCTCCAACCAAGCAAGCCTTCACCTCCTAGCAATTTGCTGACACCAAAAGCTCATCTCTTTCTTTCTTTTCTCTCTTTCTTTTGTTTCTTTTAGTGTACAATGCTCATGAATGAGAAAGGTATTTATAAGGCTAAATGGGTGAATGAAGGGACACCCACTGCTCAAAATAAAATACCTATTATCCAAAATAAATACCCACTCACCCAAATTAATCACCCACTACACAAAACCACTCACAGCCCTCTCCTCTTCCTCTTCTATTAGTCGGCCAACTTTTGAGTTGCACACACGTGCACGTGCACCCCATGTGCACACACTTCTCATTCTTTTAATTAATTTGTTTATAATCTATTTATGTGTGTTTGTTACATGACAAGTGTGTAGGATTAAAAAGTGTACATTTAAAGTGTAAAAATGAGTCATGGGCTTCTCTTTTTAATTAATTTATTTTCTAGTGGGCTTTAAATAGACTTTAGGACCAAAGGTTTTATTAAAAATAAATATTACAACTATGACAATTAAAATGAGAAGAAAATTGTGCATGACATCTCAGAAAATTTTAGAAATAAAATGCACATAAAAATTTATGTTCAATGCATGTGCCAAATATTTAAAATTAATTTGAGAGAACGAAAAGTAGTTAAAATAAAAAAAATATGTATATTTAATAATGTCACGGATATTTCACGTAACGAAAAATATACGTAATCGACACGTGTATTAAAAACACGTGCAATGTGCGTAAAACACAAGGATTAGAATAAATGTTTGAGTTGGCTAAAAATAGGATTGAAATGAGTTTTGAGTAAACGAAAAACGTATAAATAATCAGAATATAAGATACGTATGTCATTTATATATAAATATGTTACGAATATTACTCGTAACAGTATAAAATACACAATGCTAAACACACGAGGGAAAAATTGTCTTTCCTCAATTTTGCTGGGTGTTACACTCTTCCCCCCTTAGAACAGTTCTGTCCTCAGAACTTACTAGAGAAAAATTTGTATTTTGTACACACCAAAGAAAAAAATCGTTATTGCATTGAGAAAATTGTCAATATCGCGGAAAGAAATGTAGTATGTAATGTGAAAAATAAAGTAAATTTACATAAGAAACTATGAGTATCAATATTAATGCGAACGAAACCAGAAAACTAGAAAAAATAGCAGAAAAAGAAACATGACCATACAAGATGGTACAGATTGAAAGAAAAAATTCATACAAAAATAATATTAGATAAAGTATTAGATAAAAGAAAAATATAAATTAAGTCGTTAATTGTGAAAGAGTTTGGAAAACAAAGCAATTGGAAGAATAAATAGAAACATAGTCAATGAATAATTTATTAATAGACTTAGTAATTAAAATTTATCAAAGTAATAAACGGGAGAATGATTAAAATTGCAAACTGAACTAATATTACGAGATAAAATTGAATTAGTAATTTAAGAAAATGTTGTTGGATAAATATCTGAAAATATATGAGTGTTGAATACATTTCTATGGAAAAATAGAGCATCTTCAAATAGCATTCCAGTTTCTTCTAGAAGATCAAGTGCATATTTTCTCTTTAGTTGAAAGAATACAGAATATAATATAAGTATAATAGTAAAATTTTACAATGAGGTGTATAAAATAATGTCATAAAAGTTTCATTTGTAAAAGTTATATAAAATTAATTTTATTTATTTATTTATCTATTTATTTATTTTTGAGGAAGGAATAAATAGTAAAACGAAATAAGAGAACGTAAAAAAAATATAAAGCAACTAGATAAATAATTTGAAAAAAATAATAATTGAAAAATAGTTAGCACTAATAATTTAATAAGTGGTAACTTAATAAAAATAAGTAAAAGAAATAGAAAAATTAAGTAATGTAAAGCGCATGAAATTAAAGAGGATAAAACATCAATAAAGAAAACGAGTAAGTCGAACTTAAAAGATTAAGATTAGGGTTGTAAATAAAATAATAAATATCAAAGTGAATTAATAGTATAAGAAAATATTTATTTGAAAAATAGTAAATGTTAAAAATGCAAAATACTATGAGGAAAACATACGAAGAAAACATACGAAGAAAATAAAAGTGAAAAGTTAGTCTACGTGTAAGGTATCATAAGTGCAGGTTCAAACCCACCACGCTTCCACTGCGCCACTCTGATACCAAGGAAAAATATGCTCGCATACAATCTCACATCAACGTATATGAGGAGAGTATCATGAATGCAAGTTCCATAACTTCATCATTCATGTCTCCAATCATCTAATAGGGAAAGGGAGGAGAAGTCATCAGTGTATAGAGCAACACAAATGTAAATTATTTTACATTTAAATCTCTATAAACTGAACTCACACTTTTAATGTTCGGGATAATGTGCCGTCCTTGTAATTTTGTATTACTTATTGAAGTTAGCCCTGATACCACTCTGTAACACCCCGAATTCCTTTTACATGTAATTCGTAGCACAAAGGGATCTTTTACTTCAAATTCATACAATTTTACAAGGAAATTAAAAACTTTAATTTTATACAACAAGTTCTTTACCTCAACGCAGCGGAAATTAAAAAGAATACAACATGATACATATACAACTTTAATATCAACAACTTAAACCATGAGAATAATCTTTAGCATTAATTCTTTTTCATGCCCTTTTGCTAATCTAAGTCCTGCACTGGAAAACTTTGGGCACGCCAGTTGCTTACAACCGACGCAATGTTATAAAACAGCAATCCTCACTATACCATAATATAACGATTATCTTACTTTAGCAACCACAAACTTGAATGCACAATAAAGTGTAAAAGAGTGACTATCCTAATTCTGTCAGTGTATGATATGACTTAATGCCTAATGCAGATGTTATACTACAATGACACTAATGAATACTTGTTCGGATTCTCTGCAACTCATTCTACATAAGTCCGAGGGCAAGCACCTACGTTCTCCACATTAAAGGGTTTAATTCTTTGCCATGCAAAACTACTCGATAACAAAATCAAGTTTTAGACATTCAACGAGTACGAACTCTAGCCCTGGAGTCTACCGTCAGGCTATACGTAAATCCTCGCCGTGCGAACATCCCGCCAGTGCCCCTCTAGCCCCGGTATACGCATATACACTGGATAACAACCTCCTATCTGCCCGACTATTCATGATCCTGAAGTCCACCGTCAAACCAATCATAGTCCTGGATTTAATTAAGGCTCGTCTCCATCACAAGCAACCACAGTTCCGGAGTCCACCGTCAAACTGGGTCTATAGTTCTGGAGTCCATCGTCAGACTATGTATAGGCACCCTACTTACGTTTGCCCAAGTTTTATTACATCTCCCGTTAGTGCCTATTCTTAAGTTTGAAGAATGAATAAATGATACCACCTATAGCTAACTTACCCTCCTACCAGTCTTAAACCATACACTGAGAACGATAGCCCATATTGGCCCTTTCTCAAAACTCAATCAATCATTATAATTACTTTGTCGGTACCTGGGTATTACTAAGCCTCTCGAATCAACATCTTTTCATGTTCAACATCATGGAGGTACTCATACCCTTATAATTCATATTCTCGATTTCTTTCATTTATTCAGTTCTTCTATCAATTCTCTTATTTATTCATCATGAAGTAAAATCTCAAACTAGTTATTTTAATAGTTCTCAATACACTCTTCATATTCATCCAAACTTCAAATAAAATTCTCAATTAAGATTTTAAACACAATCCCTTCAAGATTCATCACCATAAGTTTATTATTTAATCTCCTCATTTGATTTTACATTTGACTTTATCATATTCCCACTCTTAAATCTTTAATCATATATATTTTCTTGAATTCAATTTTTCATCTAATTTAATAAACATGATGTTTATTTCTCAGAAATATCTCTTAGAATGTTGTAAAATAATTTTTAAGTGATCTAATAATATTCTAGAGTATTTATATTGTTTTTTCTCTATTTTTAAAACTTTTAAAATCTCAAAATAAAATAAATCTCCCAAATGAGGATGCCAGGGCTCGAACCCAGAGCTAACAGCGAGCCAAGTTACCGCTCAACCAGTGAGCCTTCTCGATTTTTTATCAGGAATTTATTGAGTTGATTTTATAACCAGAACCCCTTCGTTTATTATAAAAAATAAATAAAAGAAAGAGCTCAAACTCCCAAATCAGGATGCCCAGGTTCGAACCCAGAGCCAACAATCAGCAAAGTCACCACTCAACTAGTGAGCCATTCTCGATTTTTTATAAGGAATTTATTGAGTTCATTTTATAACCAAAACCCCTTCTTTTATTATAAAAAAATAAAAGAAAGAGCCCAACCCAGGCTCGAACCCGCAACCTCAGAGACTCCCAAATGCGCCACGTGGCAGTGCGTGGCTCTCTGGCGCTCGTGCTAGCCACAAGAGCAAGCATCACAACTGATACTATATGAGTTCAAATTTATATAACTTAAGAGCATCCACAATGGCGTTTCTTATATTTTGGAAAAATGGCAAGTATAGAAATGGAATAGATCGAAAGGTCTGCAGTGATCGTTTGCTATATTTTGTTAAAATTTGGGTAGGACAAGACAACTTGTTTCGTCCGTTATTTTTTTTTAAAAGATTTAATTAATTACCGATTAACTATTTAAATATCTTAATTAAATAAATTAAATATTAAAATATTATCTAATCCTAATTAATTACCTACTGAACTCCATTAAACACCTAAACCAACCACTAACAAACCCCCCCCAAAACCTGGACGGGACAACATGTCCCGTCCGTGGGGGATTTTGAATATATATTTTTTTTCCGATGAATCTTATCTGTTGGATCGTTTGAAAGAAATGGAAAAAAAATTAAAAAAAAACAAAACCCATGGGACGGGACATGTTGTCCCGTCCGAGCGGTTTTAAAAAAAAAATTGGGGGAAGGACGATACAACATGTATCGTCCGACCTAGTTAAATATATATATATATATATATATATATATATATATATATATATATATATATATATATATATATAAGAGACGAGACAAGTTGTCTCGTCCGATTTTAATAAAAAATGTTAAATATATTGGGACGATACAACATGTATCGTCCTCTATATTTCTATATTCGCTAGCCCACTTCTCAAATATGAGAATGGACTGTAGATCGTTTGCTATTTTTTGACAAAATAGTAAACCACTGCAGAGGGTCCATTCTCATATTATTCTCATAATATGAGAATATGAGAAATATCGTTTGCTATATTTCCCATATTCTCATTTTATGAGAATTTTATAAGAATGCAGCGCTGCAGTCGTTTGCTATTTTCTTATAAAATAGAAAACGAGCTACAGTGACTTCTCAAATATGAGAAACGAAGTTGCGAATCTCAAATTATAGAAGACGAGACATCATGTATCGTCTTAATATTTTTAATT
Organism: Hemerocallis citrina; assembly: GCA_017893485.1. NCBI lineage: Eukaryota > Viridiplantae > Streptophyta > Magnoliopsida > Asparagales > Asphodelaceae > Hemerocallis > Hemerocallis citrina. Next base: position 55,369,673 of record CM030359.1, on the reverse strand, counting down.
TTTTTTAATATAATCGGACGAGACAACTTGTCTCGTCTCGTATTTTTTATTTTTTAAAACCCCTCGGCCGGGACATGATGTCCCGTCCCATGACTTTTGTAAATTTTTTTTTTCATGATCCAACGGATCAGATTAGCCGGAAAAAAAAATCAAAAAAAATCAAAAAAACACCTCGGACGGGACAACATGTCCCGTCCAGGTATTCAGGAAGTATTAGAATTAGGTTTAGTTGGTTTAATTTAGGTTAAGTAGGTGATTAAATAGGTTTAGGTTATATTTTAATAATTAATTTATTTAATTAATATATTTTAATAGTTAATCGGTAATTAATTAAATCTTTAAAAAAAAAAATTAACGGACGAAACAAGTTGTCTCGTCCTACCCAAATTTTAGCAAAATATAGCGAATAACCACTGCACACTTTTCGATCTATTCCATTTTTATACTTGCCATTTTCCAAAAAAATAAGAAACACCATTGTGGATGCTCTAACCTCCTGATAAATCTCATTTCTTTTACTCTTTCATCTATTTTCGATTTCTATTCTTTTCTTTCAATTTGATTTTTCATAAACCATATCTCCAAGTTTCCAGAAATAGTTTTTTATAAATTTAATTCATATTAGCACCAAATTATACCCAATTTAACTCAAATAATCTTTTTTATAAATATAGTATTCATAGGTTTTGGTTAGAAAAATTTACCACATCATGAATGCATTTTTATTTAGAAATTCTCGTCCTTCCCATCGACTTCATAATTCATTTCTAATATCCACACAATTTTCTAAGCACAAAATTAACAACTTAATGCATACAAATACTCAATTCTAATCTTAGTTTATTATTTGTGCCTAACTGCATACAACATGCTTTTAAATAAATTTTCAATTAGCAACCTATCAATTCTATGGTGTAACTTTCAATTAGCATACAAATTTTCTCATAATTTCTTACTACTAACAATTTTATCAACATAATATGCATCACAAAATAATTGAAGAACTCATGCAAGTTAACAAATTCAGCATACACTACCTACACATGCATGCTACATTAATTTAGAAACTAAAAGAAATCACCCACCATGTTTTTGATGCAAAAATGAAATAGACTCCTATAGGGATTGTTCCAAAGCTCCAACCAAGCAAGCCTTCACCTCCTAGCAATTTGCTGACACCAAAAGCTCATCTCTTTCTTTCTTTTCTCTCTTTCTTTTGTTTCTTTTAGTGTACAATGTTCATGAATGAGAGAGGTATTTATAAGGCTAAATGGGTGAATGAAGGGACACCCACTGCTCAAAATAAATACTCATTATCCAAAATAAATACACACTCACCCAAATTAATTACCCACTACACAAAACCACTCACAACCCTCTCCTCTTCATCTTCTATTAGTCGGCCAACTTTTGAGTTGCACACACGTGCACGTGCACCCCACGTGCACACACTTCTCATTCTTTTAATTAATTTTTTTATAATCCATTTATATGTATTTGTTATATGACAAGTGTATAGGATTAAAAAGTATATATTTAAAGTGTAAAATAAAGTCATGGGCTTCTCTTTTTAATTAATTTATTTTCTAGTGGGCTTTAAATAGACTCTAGGCCCATGGGATTTAATAAAAATAAATAATACAATTGTGACAATTAAAATGAATAGAAAATTGTACATAACATCTCAGAAAATTTTAGAAATAAAATGCACATAAAATTTTACGTGCAATGCACGTGCCAAATATTTCAAAATTAATTTGAGAGAATGAAAAGCAGTCAAAATAAAAAACATGTATATTTGATAATGTGACAGATATTTCACGTAACGGAAAATATACATAATCGACATGTGTATTGAAAACACGTACAATGTGCGTAAAACACAAACATTAAAATAAATATTTGAGTTGGCTAAAAATAGGATTGAAATGAGTTCTGAGAAAACGAAAAACATATAAATAATCAGAATATAAAATACATATGACATTTATATAAAAAAATATGTTACAAATATTACTCGTAATGGTATAAAATACACCTGCGTAACACACGAGGGCAAAATTGTCATTACTTAATTTTGCGGGGTGTTACACCGAGGAAGAACTCATTCCCCCATAAGGCGATGAAGATCCCCCTCTCCTAGGGGACGAAGAAGTCACTGATCTCTGAGGCATCTTACTCCGACTAGAAGAGCACCCCTCAAAAGAGGAAGAGAGAAAGAAGTACCTACCACTAAAGCCGAGCTCCGAGAGTTCAAAGATAAGCTCCTCAAAGCCCTCAACGCCACTCCTGGCAAGAGCCAACAAACCATCTGCCATCATCCTACTCCTCAACATGAAGAATCCCATGGGTCCACTAAGAGTGCGTTTGGCCTAACTTTTTTTAGGCTTTAAAGCTACTTCAGAAGAGAAGTCAGAAAGTAGAGCTTTGAAATTAAAAGCTGAAGTTGTTTGGAAAGTCTATTTTTTTAACTTCAAAGCTACTTTTAAGCTGGGTAAGGAGAAGTGAACCGTGAGTGCGAAGTGGTGAAGCGCGAGAAGGGAGGGCGGCGAAGAAAGGAGAGGGAGGTAGCTACGCTGCGAGGGGAGGCAGCGGCGCTGTGAGGGGAGGCGGCGACGTGAGAAGGGAGGGCGGCGAAGAAAGGAGAGGGGAGGCGACGGCGCGGCGAGGGGAGGCAACAGCTGTTCGGCGAGGGTTTTTGTTCACAAGTTCTTTTAGGGTTAATGAGAATGTGATATGAGGTTTTGATATGTGGGAAGGGAAGAAAAAAAAGAAACGTAAAAAATGAAAAAAGCTAGCAAGAAGTTGCTCTGGAGGGCTTCTATCAAAGCTCATTTTCTTCACTAAAATTAAGCTACTTCTCATTCTGTAGAGCTTTTCATGGGTATCTGTTTGGCCCAGCTTCTCCTTTTAAAGGAGAAGATAAGCTAATTTTTACCTGGGCCAAACACACTCTAAATCCGGCCAACAAGAGGATGTTGTCCTCCAACACCTTAGAAAGATGGAAGATCGTCTAGCACTGCTGAAGCAGGAAGAAGAAAAACAGGAAAGGAGGTACCATCCCGTCAAACCCACCTTCTCCATAAATATTATTGAGTCCCTATCCTTGTTAACTTCAAGATCCCCATATTCGAGCCATATAACGGGGAAACTGATCCAGTATACCATGTTAAGTGTTTTAAAACTCTCATGAAGATCCATTAAGCATTTGACTCCCTCCTATGCAAAACTTTCTCGGAATCTCTGAAGGGTTTAGCACGAGAATGGTTCTCTCGCCTCTCTTCCAGATCTATATTTTCTTTCGATCAGCTTGAAGAACTCTTCCTTACGCACTTCATCACCAACCGAAAGTCGAAAAAGACCAGAGCCTCCTTATTAGATCTAAAGAAAAGAGATGAGGAGTCCCTAAATAGCTATGTTCAGCGGTTCACTGCCCGGTCCAGATCCATCCTCTCACTCGATGCTGCGGTGGCTACTGTCGCATTTAGGCCTCCCTCGTCAAAAGGACTCTTCAGGACTTCTCCAACAACCTCCAAAGAGTTGAGAAGTACCTCCGAGTCGAAGAGGTGATCCGCCCTCAAGAACAGAAGATGCCTTCGTCCGGGAACAAACGGAAATGCACCAACGACGACGAACCCCGAAAATCCCATAAGGATGCCACGGGCTAGCGCCGCCCTCCTCCTATGCCTCGCTTTGAGAAGTATACCCCCCTAAATGCCTGCATATCTTCCATCCTTATGGAGGTTGACAAGGACGAGATCCTTCGACCTTCCCCCAAGATGAATACCCCAAGTAAGAGAAGGGATAAGACCAAGTGGTGTGCCTTCCACAAAGATCATGATCACACCACTGATGATTGTCGGGCCCTTAAGGATGAGGTAGAAGCATTGCTCAGACAAGGATGCCTCGCCAAATTTTTGCAAGGAAATGATACTAAACCCCCTCCTCCAAGGGGAGCCAACAAGCGAGCAGAAAGGCCAACTGAGTTCTAGGGATCTCATCGGATGGAGATATTTCATGATATCCATGGAGGACCTATGGGGGGAGCCTTCAGCTCATCTAGGAAGGCCTTCGTTCGAGAGGTAAATTCCGTACACAACATCCCTCCCCCAAAAGGTTCAGAAGTTAGCATCACCTTCTCAGATCGGGACTTGGAAGACGTCCGAACTCCTCACTGCGATACACTCGTGATCAGCATGTGTATGGCAAACCATGAAGTGCACCAAGTCTTGTTTGATAATGGCAGTTCGGTCAACATCCGTTTTTTGAATGTGTTTGCGGGCCTCAAAACCTCAAGCCCGCCGGATACACCCTCCATGGATTCTCTGGAGCCCCGTAATGATCGAGGGAATTGTAACCCTCGACGTTACTTTAGGGAAAGCTCTGACTGCTCGCAAAAAAGCGTTAGACTTCATGGTGGTCGACATGAAGTCTACCTACAATTCTATCTTCGGCCACCTAGGGTTAGCGGTCCTCCAAGCGGTCGCATCTGCGTACCACCTAAAAATGAAATTCCCTACAGCTGCAGGAGTGGGAGAAGCCAAGGGAAGTCAGGAAGCCGCTCGGGCCTGCTACATAGCTACCATGGGGGGTTCGGGCCTTCCCCTCGATGCCTTCAAACTCCCCCTTGATATGGGACAAGCTAGCTCTGAACCCGTGGACGAAGTGGCAGAAATCACTTTCTCCGAAGAGGATAAAGCTAAGTGTTTCCGGGTGAGCAAAGTGCTCTCCCGCCAAGTGAAGGAGCAACTTATCATCTGCATCAGGCAGAATCAAGACTTGTTCACTTGGACCGCCAAGGATATGCCGCGTATCTTCGAAGACTTGATTGTGCACTGCTTAAGTGTGAACCCAGAAGCCAAGCCTGTCCAGTAAAAGCATCGCAAATTTGCTCCCGAAAGGCAACTGGCCATCAAATAAGAGGTTGAGAAGCTCCTAGCAGCCCGATTCATCCAGGAAGTCAGTTACCCTGAGTGGCTAGCAAATGTTGTAATGGTCAAGAAGGCCAATGCAAGTGAAGAATCTGCATAGACTTTACTGACCTCAACAAAGCATGTCCAAAAGATCCCTTCCCTCTCCCAAGCTTAGACGCCTCGATAGATATTACCTCAGACCATGAATTATTAAGATTTATGGACGCTTTTTTGGAATATAATCATATCTGAATGTTCCCACCAGACATCCCGAAGACGTCCTTCATCACCAATTAGGGGCTCTATTTCCACCAAGTCATACCCTTTGGGCTGAAGAATGTCGAGGCCACATATCAACGCTTAGTGAACCAAGTCTTTAGAGAGCAGATCAGCCAAAACATGGAAGTGTACGTGGATGATATGCTCGTGAAGATCCTTAGGAAAGAAGACCATGTCACTGACCTCCAAGAAGCGTTCAATGTACTCTGGGTCAACAATATGAGGCTGAACCCTTCGAAATGCGTCTTTCGGGTCTCCTCAAGGAAGTTCTTGGGGTTAATGGTATGTCAGAGAAGAATTGAAGCCAACCATAAAAAGATCAAAGCCATCCTCGACATGTCTCCCCCAGCTACGATTAAGGAAGTCCAGAAGCTTACAAGCTGCTATTGGGCTTTTCCTCTCCACATCAGGGAGAAATGCTTACCTTTCTTCAAAGCTCTCCGAGGAGCGAAGAATTTTGAGTGAAGGGAAGAACAACAAGTGGCCTTTGAAATCCTTAAAAAGCATATCACCAATCCTCCATTCTTAAGCAAACCCACACTGGGAAAAATCCTCTACCTTTATCTAGCTGCCTCGGATCAAACCCTCAGCGCTGTGTTATTGAGAGAAGAAGAATGGGTGCAAAGTTTGATCTAATATGTAAGCAAGGTGCTCCATGATGTGGAGCTTCGGTACACGAAGATGGAAATGATGGCATATGCTCTAGTAACGGCCACCCGGAAGCTCAGACCCACACTCCATATGGGTCCTCACTGATCAACCGCTCAAGCAAGTTCTCTACAAGTCTGAAATCTCCAGAAGGCTCATGAAATGGTATATTGAGTTGAGCCAGCACGACATCACCTATTTTCCGAGAACCGCAATCAAGGCCCAAGCCTTGGCCGAATTCATCGTCGAAAGCAAGATCCCTAATCCTCCCGAGGAATGAGACAACCCCCCACTTTGAAATGTCTATGTGGATGGATCCTCTTACCTCGAAGGGAGCGGAGCAGGGGTTATCTTAATCGGTCTTGATGAGTTTTTCCTCCAATACTCATTGCGCCTCAGTTTCCCATCTTCGAACAACGAGGCCGAGTATGAAGTCATGATTTCCAGTCTCCTCCTAGCAAAAAAGGCAGGTGCACAAAGAGTCAGAGTATTCAGTGACTCCCAATTGGTGGTAAACCAGATTCGAGGAGAATACGAGGCGAAGGATGACCGAATGATCAGGAACTTGGCGTATGTAAAGAAAATCATGTCCACTTTCCAAGAATCTGAGGTCACTCGCATTCCACGAGAAGAAAATGGGCTAGCAGATGCCCTCTCCAAGCTCGCCTCCTCATCGTTCGACAAACTCGACCACACTGTACTGATCGAGGTCCTCCTGAAATCGAGCATTGAAGAAGTAGTCTAACTCATGCATATCACCCTTCAAACACCCGAAGATTGTTGGATGAAACCTCTAGTCGACTTTCGAGACAAAGGGATCCTCCTGACGGATATCAAAAAATCAAGAAAGATTCGGGTAAGGGCTGAAAGGTACGTACTCATAGAAGGGGTTCTCTACATGCGCTCCTACACTCTGGTCGATGGCTGAGCATAACTTTGGTGCCTTTCACCCGAAGAGGCCGACTATGCCCTGCAAGAAGTTCACGAAGGAATAGGCGGTAGCCATATGGGCGCAAGGTCCCATGCACGAAAGATACTTAACCATGGGTACTACTGGCCTACTCTCCTAAGTGATGCTCAAGCTTATGTCTACCAATGCCCCTAATGTTAGAGACACTCCTCCATAAAGCAAATACCCCAAGACAACCTTAGCTCCATGTCAATCCCCATCCCATTCGCAATGTGGGGAATGGCTCTACTCGGGTCGTTCCCTCCTACCAATGGACAACAATCCTTCTTGGTGGTCACTATCGACTATTTTACAAAATGGATTAAAGCTGAACCACCAGCAAAAATCACCGAGCACCGAATCCAATAGTTCTTTCGGAAGAACATAGTTTGCCGCTTTAGGACCCCTCACATTTTAGTTACTGATAATGGGAATCAATTCTTTGGTAAAGGGTTCCACCAGTTCTGCACTAACTAGGGTATTGAGCATCATTTCTTTTCAGTGTCACACCCTCAGACCAATGGCCAAGCTGAGAACGCCAATCTGCAAATCTTGGATGGTCTCAAAAAGATACTCGATGAAGCTGCCAGGGGACAATGGGTCGAAGAACTTCCGAGTGTACTCTGATCTTATAGGACCACAAAAAGAACCCCCACGGGCGAGTCCCCGTTCAACCTTACATTCGGCACAAAAGCTCTTATCCCTCTAGAAGTCGGAATACCTTCTCATCGCCTCCTCTCGTTCAACCAAGAACATAAATCGAACGACATTCGAGCTAATCTTGACCTTCTCAAAGAAGTTCGAGAGAAACCCTTCATCCGAAGAAACATCTACCAGCATAAGGTAGAGAGATTCTATAACATGAAGGTACGTCCGGCCAACATTCAAGAAGGAGACCTTGTCCTCCAAAAGCTTGAAATATCCGACCCATGGAAGAAGGGAAAGCTCACCCCTAACTGGGAAGACCATACAAAGTCTCACAAGTTGTTCGCCTAATAGCTTACCGACTAGAAGACTTGGGGGAAAGAAGAAATCGATGACTTGGAATGTCGAACATCTCATGAAATACAAAGAGAGCGCTTAACACCCTCGCCCAGTAGATAGCACCAAACATGTAATAAATTCTGATGATTAGAACGTTCACAACATGTAATAAAGGCTTGCATTAAAGCATCTGTTTAGTTAATTTTTTAAATAAAAAGCACTCTTTTCTTTTTTGCAAAATTCTTTGAACAGTTCAGAATCTTTGTGAACAATTCAACTTGAGGAAAGAAATAAGTTAAGACACATGGTATGCCCCCGAGACAACACCAATCTATTCACTAACCACTTCAACAGACAATTGCACGCACGGGCACACTTGCCCCAAGCAAGCGTGTGGGGTATATCTCACCGTACAAGTGCCTCACTTTAGACAAATGTGGAGTCCATTCATGTTTCACAGAGCTACCCTAGCCACGTGCTCCCGAGCAAGTGTGTAGTGATGGGTTCGCCATTTGAGTGCTCCCAAAACTCGTCGTCATCCTGTTCGGAATCCACTCACGGTTCAGAGGGAAATTCTAGCAACTTTGCTCCTAAGAAAACGTGCGAAATTAGCCCCACCGTTCGATTACTCCTGAAACAACTTTGGATAAGTGTGGAGTACATTCATGGTTCACAGAGCCACCATAGCCACATGCTCCCGAGCAAGTGTGCGGGGAATAGTTCGCCATTCAAGTGCTCCCAAAACTCATCGTCACCTTGTCCGGAGTCCACTCACGGTTCAGATGGCAACTCTAGTCACTTTGCTCCTAAGCAAACGTGCGGAGTTAGGCCCGCCGTTTGAGTACTCCTGAAACAACTTGGATAAGTGTGGAGTCCATTCATAGTTCATAGAGCTACCGTAGCCACATGCCCCTGAGCAAGTGTGCGGGGATCAGTTCACCATTTGAGTGATCCCAAAACTCATTGTCACCTTGTTCGGAGTCCACTCACGGTTTAGAGGACAACTATAGCCACTTTGCTCCTAAGCAAACGTGCAAAGATAGTCCCGTCATTCGAGTACTCCTGAAACAACTTTGGATAAGTGTGGAGTCCATTCATGGTTCATAGATCCACCATAGCCACATGCTCCCGACCAAGTGTGCGAGGATCGGTTCGCCATTCGAGTGCTCCTAAAACTCATCGTCACCTTGTTCGGAGTCCACTCACGGTTCACATAATTACTAAAGCCATATACCCGGAAAGCAAGTGTGTGGAGTATGGCTCGCCGTTCAAGTGCTTCTGAAACAACCCATGGTTCATATGCTAAAGCACCTAAGGATCCATTTAGGATTCATAAAGTTGCACGGGCATACTTGCTCCCGAGCAAGTGTGTGGGGTATATCTCTTCGTACGAGTGCTCTTTGAACCAAGTTAAAATCAACAAAATATAATTCTCAAAAGACGATTCTCAACCACTTGGCAAAATTTTATTTCACAAAGATTATCTGGATACAAGTGTTGTTGAAAGAACAAGTCTCTATAAGAATTACAAAATCTCACTTAGCATCACTTCAACTCTTCCGTGGCAGAGGAATATTCCTCTTCAGGGATACGCACGGTTTACGGCTTCCCACTGGAAAGCCAGCACTATCCCTTTCTCTCGAACCATCTGAAGCAACATCCAAACCCACATATCGGGTTGCAACATCAGGGCCTACTGCTCGTTCCGCCCCACCAACTGATGCCCCGCTAGACGAGCCGGCCACACCACTTTGAGCGTCACCAGGGTTCTGCGGGGCCTCAGGCAAGCACAAAGCCGGTTCGTGGAAGGACCTCCCCGGAGATCCAATACTCAGACATTTTTTATTATTTTTAGAAGAAAAATTAGATACTATGTAGTACAACTGCCCACTACAGGCTGCCTCTCAAATGTTGGTTAACCGATTAGCTGACTCTTGATCATAGGCTATGTTATTTATATATTATTTATTTTACTGTTCTTACCGATATGGGATATAATCCCATACCTACTCCCGCAAAGAGAGAGAATAGAGAGCTGCTTCTCAAGTGTATGTGGGCCCCCATTTTTGAATGCCACGTCAAAACCATTGACCAAAGCCAACATCCCATTTCAAACAGCAAGCTTTGCTGTTCAATTTCAAGAATGTGGGCCCTCCCACACTCCACTTCAAATCACACTTTTCATTATATTTTCATTAAGCCACATATATATCAACAGCCACCTACCGCAGAGGTGTAACAACTAGCTATAAGAGGAGTCAAGGGTCCACCTTGGTCGACTGATCCATAGGAGAAGTAGACTTGCGACCACTCTCCTCAACTGCCTCCGGAGCAACTACCATGGCGAACATCGGGTCCGCAACGACGATCTACTCTCCCCCCTCCTCCTCTTCTGAATCACCTTGAACAGGGTCGTACAGATTATACCCCAAGCGGTTGAACCCTGGGATGCATGCTCCAACGTACTTAAGAGCCCTAGCATACGTCTGCTCCATGTTCGAGGCTAGGAACCCCTCGGCTTCAACCTTTGCCTCCTTCACTGCATCCTCCTTCTCCTTCACAGCCCTCTCAATCTCCTCGACTACAAGAGCCATCCCTTGGTCAGCTCTCTCCTTCTTTTGGGCTACCTAGTCATTGGCCTTCGCAAGGCCGACTCAAGCTAGGTGATCTGCGATGCCTGGGACTCCGATAAGCGCATCGCCTCCTCTAACGCCTTAGTAGTCTTCGCCCGCTCTGCTCAGTTCTGGTCACTCACCGGCTTCAGCTCCTCCTGCTCTACCACCTACTTCAACAGGTGGCTAAAGTGGAAAGTGGTCTACAAAAAGGAAAAATATTCAAAGTTACGAAGGGAAAACCAACTCTATTAATTTGTAGAAAACCAAGTGCCAAAACAAAGTAATAAGAGCTTACTGCCGTGTTTACCCTGCTCCAAGGCATCATCACCTACAGCCCCCGCGTCCATCGCCGCTCTATCCGTTGGAGTCGTAAGGTGGTGAATTTCCTGCATACAGGAGGCTGAGTCCCCAAGGAACCCATTGTGTTTCATCACACGCCAATTCGGGACGAACAACATCTTGTGCTCCTCAATAAGAATTGCCTCTGCCACCGCAGTAAGGGGTGGACCTTCAAGTGCGAGTGCATCACCAAGAGTGAATTCCTTAATGAAAGGGCAGACAAAGTGGAAGGTGGGGACTCTAAGTCCACCATTGGAGAGGCGATCGCAGGGCCCCTCGCGACCTTCGCTGCCGAAGATCTGAAAGTCGCTCTCTTTCTCTTCTTCTCCTAAGGGGCTTTGCCTCTCAACCCCGTACACTTAGCGATCATCGCTTTAAAGTCCATCCCAGCGGCCCCTGTAGTACGAGACGCGAAGATATTAAAACAGAGAATGGAGGAAGAGAAGAAGTAACTATGAAAGCAGAAGTAAGAAATAATGGATAATCAAAGATGCATATTAGGGTTGATCGAACTAAGACCCCCCTTGAAGAGAAACTCCTCTATCACCTCCTTCCAACTCAAAGCAAGCTGATCTAAAAGTATCTTAACCATTTCATCCTCTTCGGGGCTCAAAGAGGGGTCGGCTTTCACCCTCTTCGGTACTTCTATTAGGTTTTGATGGTAGCCTCATATCAAATACATAAGGAAAAATTTACAAAGAAATATCGAAACTTAGCCATGGATCCATGTGAAAACCATAAATCGTGTTTAGAAGTTACACCTTGAAGATGGATCTGTTGTCTCCAATTAATATCGATCATAGCACTGCAATATTGTTGTGCCTATACGATATCCACACGAACGGATCAAATCAAGCCTTTCCTCATGCCGCGGTGCTAGCTGCGGGAAAGGGATGGTGTTCACGATCTCTCTCTCTCACAATCTCTATGACAGCTAGGGTTTTCTCATGTAAAAATTTTCCACAAATACGTATCATATATATAGCTATAGAAAATCAATCCTAAGAGAGTAATTAGGTTGTTGGACTCACAATCTGACCTGGTTCAGATTCGTGTGTGGCCCTTTGAAGTTTAGTCAGCCCATTTAATCTAATTGTACGTCCAAACAATGTCAGGAGTCCAAGTCTTACTTGGATCCCCAATTAAATTTATCTTATGAATTTAAATTCCAATTTCAATCCATTCTAAGTGTGTGACCATGTAGGTTCTCGTTACATTGACAGTAATACTAAAATTATATTCTAGTATTACAAACAGTGAGCGGTATCTAGAAATACATCACTGCTACTCAAGTAATGGGAATGTCAGTGATTAGACATAACCTATTCCTGACCAGTGTTACCATGTAGTCTTGTCCCTTTATCCAGATATCTTAATTGACCACAAGGCATAAACGTGTCACCCTTGTATAAATCAATCTTTAATTTGATGATATCCGAGTAGACTTACTAAAACAAATGAACTCAATATCTCATATTGACTCATTTGAGCATGACCATGAATTTTGTAGTCTCACACAATCAATGGGCCCATAGATATCGCTTCTGTTATGTAAGAGGGACAAATCCGATCTACATCACTCACATCCCTCCGCATGATTTGTAGTATATACAATAGTCGACTTTATAATGACATTATTACAGGTAACGTTTGACGACATTAAAACATATAACTTTTCATGTAGGGAACCGTAGTGACTTCAGGTCAAAGGACTACATACACCATGGTCACTGTAAGAACTGCTTATGACACTCATGTAACAATCCATGCAGCGTTCTAATGGTGGGTCAGTCCAGTACATTATTACTCTAATATGTATCCATTTGAAGACTTGATACCTCATATCCATGACCCGTGAGATATGGTCATCAGTCTACATATATACTAGTCTCTATGTATTATTGTTGTCCTAATTCACAATATTACTTGACTAGGGACATTTAAGAATAGTGTTCTGATTACAACCAATAGGATCTCACAATCAAGTCATGCACTTGATATCCCATGGTATTAAACTTACTATTCTAAGGACTTTATTATGTTCATTTAATTGCAATAAACAACACAATAAATGAAATGCCTCATATATGAAATAAATATCATGATACAATGTAAACTAGTAATGTCAATACACAACTGGCCTCTAGGGCATACACCAACAACTTCTTCCCTCCACCTCGTGGGAATCACCCACGGTTCACTACTCCGAACCAAAAAGTACTTCTCCCTCCAATGTTTGATTGAGTCGAGGTTGTCAATCAACTTCATCCCCCGACAAGGAGTAAAATAGAATCTAAATTCCGACCTACTCTTTCGGTGAATCTTATAGAGTCTCCTCAAAACGCTAAGTCGAGGCTTGATCCCCGTCGCTTTACAATGCAGTACGAAGCCATTCACATGTCTCCACATGTTCAGCATAAACTGGATCAGGCTCAAAGAGTACCAACGGAGCACTTTGGTCTTAAACGAAAGTAGCGGGAGACGGAGGCCCGTAAGAAACACGTCGAAAGAAAGGAAGCACATATCAGGAGAAAGGGGCATACATCCTCTAACACCAGGACAAGGCAAAAGTAGATCAAACTACTTCGGGATCATGAAACACTCCCAAATACAGTGCATATCCTCCTACGTAAGCATTGAAGATATGTTATCCACCTCTGAGTGCTCGCGAGGCTTGTTTTCCTCGTACAAAGGCACCATACCGTGCACCGCTCTTGGCAAAAGATCGGCTAGGTAGTCTCGAACCCCGCCAAGGCTCGACAAAGGGCTGGGAAGCCTACCTGACTCCCCCGCTTCTCTCGTCTTCTCTACTACTGTCTCGATGACAACCGACTCCACCACCCTCTTCCCTTTATCTACCCTCTAGGAAAGAATCAGTTTCCAATCTCTGCCACGACCCGAGGGGGAAGTTTCATTTCCCGAAGATTCCCTAGACATCTTTAATAAAATAATATATATAGGCTAATATAGAGAGAGTGGGAGAGTAATGTGCTGTTGTGCACTAGGCCTCCATGTTCACTCATGTACACTTGGCCTTTCTGCCCTCGTATCGACGATCCGAACCGTTCATATTGATCTACACATATAAATTAGTCTCAATATGTAAAATCAAATCATTTAAAATTCATTCGCCCATTTATTGAAGTTTTACAAAATTGTATGGCTGAAAATCGTTGTTTTTTATAGTCACATGATGGATGAGCAAATAAATTTCAAATATTTTGACTCTAAATATTTCGACTAATTTAGAAGTGTAGATCAATGTGAACGGTTCAGATTGTTGAGACAAAGGCGAGAATGCCGAGTGCACACGAGTGCACACGGAGGCCTAGTGCACAACGAAACATCTCTCTCTCTCTCTCTTTCTCTCTCTCTCTCTCTCTCTCTCTATATATATATATATATATATATATATATATATATATCTATCTATCTTCTAACTTGATGTGACAGCTACAGTAGGAAAAGTTCGCCCGAAAAAGCAACGTATGGCCATGACCGCTAGCAAGACAGCCCAAGAGCAAAATATTTCTTGAAGGGAGAAATGATAAAATGAGGATAGAAGAGGGGGGAGGCGGTTTAGCTTATATAGCTTTTGGTTCCCCAAACTGTTCGGAAAGCCTAGAATGCCGCGAAGTCCAACGGCCACGAAGACTAAACGACAAAAACTCAAACGAACGGTAATATCAAACAATGCCAAAAAATCATTAATGGGACACGTGTAGCCCAGCCGAACCCCCCCTCAACGTTCGGTTGTAGGCTCCAAGCAAACGCGTCCCTGATCGTGAAATCACGCAAAATCGTTGACCAGTCAACGGTCAACGGGACACGTATTGCCCAGCCTAACCATCCTCAACGTTCGGTGGCAGGCTCCGAGCAAACGTGTCCCCGATCGTGAAATCACGCAAAATCGTTTACCAGTCAACGGTCAAAGGGACACGAGTCACCAAGCCGAACCACCCTCAACGTTTGGTGATAGGCTCCGAACAAACATGTCCCGATCGTGAAATCACGTAGAATCGTTGACCGGTCAACGGGACATGTGTCGCCAGCCAAACCACCCTCAATGTTCGGTAGTAGGCTCTGAGCAAACCCGTCCCCATCCGTGAAATAATGCAAAATCGATGACCGGTCAACGGTCAATGGTCAACGGTCAATGGGACACGTGTCGCCTAGCCGAATCACCCTCAAGATTCGGTGGCAGGCTCTGAGAAAAAGCGTCCCCGATCGTGAAATCACGCAAAATTGTTGACCGATCACCAGTCAACAATCAACGGTCAACGGGACACGTGTCGCCAAACCGAACCACCCTCAACGTTCGGTGGCAGCTTCTGAGCAAACATGTCCCCGGTCGTGAAATCACGCAAAATCGTTGACCGATCAACGGTCAACTGTCAAAGGGACATGTGTCACCCAGCCGAACCAGCCTCAACGTTCAGTGATAGGGAGCAAACGCGTCCCCGATCATGAAATCACGCAAAACAGTCAACGATAAATGGTCAACGGACACACGTCAAGATCAACACTCTGATTGTTCGATCTTAATGATTTTTAAGCCAGTCGCGATGCGCTCCAGATTGTGCCACGTCATCTGGTATTTAATTAGTTTCTATACTTAATTATTAAATCGAATTAGTTAATCAAAAATTTCGGAAAAATAATTTAAAATCGTAAAAACTTAATTAAAAATTCTAAATTAATAATTATTAATTCGGATAAATTATTTAAAATTTGGAAAAGTAAATATTAATTTAGAATAATTAATTAAAAACAACGAAAATTAAGTATAAAATTTCAGAAATTGAATAAAAAATTCGGAATATGATTAAAAATAAGGAACAATCACTAAAATTCCAGAAAACTCTAGAAATAATTTTGGGTATTTTAAAATCTCAGAATAACACTGTTACGCCTCGAGCCGAATCCAAACATTCCCGAGAACTCCAATAAGTTCTGTAAAC
Organism: Hemerocallis citrina; assembly: GCA_017893485.1. Taxonomy (NCBI): domain Eukaryota; kingdom Viridiplantae; phylum Streptophyta; class Magnoliopsida; order Asparagales; family Asphodelaceae; genus Hemerocallis; species Hemerocallis citrina. The sequence goes on along the minus strand of CM030359.1, from coordinate 55,353,985 downwards.
AATTAAAAACGGGCGAACTAATCCTCAAAGGCTGTGAAAATCAGTCTTCGGGAGTGGGGGGCTTTTGATATGGCTAAAAATAGAACTAGATCGAGACCGTTCAAATCGGGCACAGATCTCAAAGCTCTCAGGAGAAAAATGGTAAAAAATTGGGAACTGGATATTTTTCAATGCCCAATAACCCAAAAATGGATGTGTATTATCGGGTTATGATGACAGCCCATTATATATAAATTCAAATTATTGAAAGAGTTATTTAAATTTATGATTATCCCTAAGAGACGGCTTAAAACCAAATCTCTTTCATGAAGGAATTTGAACTCTATTTTTTATCCAAAAATACCGGAAAGTAGAGATAAATGACTATAAATACCCCCTACCCCTGCCGAAAACAGGTAATCAATATGTTTCTCCACAAAATCTCTCTCACATTCTTCTTAATTTCTGACTTGAGCGTCGGAGGGTCTGTCGCCGGGATTAATCCCGGTATTTCAGACTTTTTGCAAGTCATCAGAGGCTATCGTCACCACACAAATCAAATCCTACGGCGCAAACGAGTCAGATTGAGAAGCCAACCTCGGTCAAAGGTAGTCAATACCGTCGAAAGTCAAAATGTCAATTCTTGATTGTTCGTCCAAAGAATCCAAATTATCTGATTCTCCCACACCGAAAAAAGTAGCAACAAGTATCAACCTTCAACTTTTCCTAGAAACATCGAATATCATTATTGTTCACATTAATTAGCTGTAAGAATTATATGATTTGATAAGAGAGTACCTCTCTATAGGAGTTATACCTTTAAAGAATTGTATGATTTGATTAGGAAATATCCTGATGTTCCAGTGTATTCTAAAAGCTACAATAAAATGACTTTGAGCAAGTAATATAATTATTTCTTCGACCTAATCTCTACTACTATAATGAGAAAAGACCTTAGTATAATTTGTCCATATTCTAACTCGTGCAACGCACGTGCTGATAGTTTTTTCCTTTCCATTCCCATCTCATTTTTCTCACGTGCACAGCACGTGTATAATACTAGTCCGTACGTAATAGCTTAGTATTTCAGTCCTTACGTGAAACATATTCTAAACAGTTTTTATCAGGATGCTAGTTTAATATTTTTTCCACAAAAATAGTGTTTGATACATAATTGAATATGTGAAATGAAACAAATCTTACTTGTTATGTGTACAAAGAATAAGAAACCTTCAAAATTATTAGAAATATATCCAAAAAGTTGACCGACTATTAAGTATTTTACACCATTGAGGGCATACTTGATGGTTTGCTGCGCCAAAAAAACAACAACAAATAATAAAATTAAGAAGACCAAAAACTAAATATAAATCAAGTATTCTTCCATTACTTGCTAGAGTTTAGTCGAGGAGTAATGCTACACCCACTAATTCCCAACTTTTTTGTACACTACTTGATAAACATAAAGATAAGTAACATAATTTTATAATATAAATCATGTATAATTTATAAAAATTCATCTATAAAGATAAACACAAATCATAAAGATAAATCTAGTATAATTTTTAAAAATTCGCATACAAAGATAAATCATAAATCATGTCTCATCTATTCTTTTATGTATCTACATCTCTCTCTGTTCTGAATTTTTCTCGAAGATAAGTAATTAAGAAGTTCTCATGCAATGTTGTCCTTCTTTTTCTCTATAAAATTACTAGTATCATACACGTGCACACGTGCACGTGGAAAAAATTGTAGGGATAATACACGTGCACACTTGCACGGGAAAAAATTGAAGGGAGAATGAAAAGGGTAAAAAGAAAATAATTTTCAAACTGATCCACTGTGGAAAATATTTACCAAACCGGTCCACTTTCGAAAATATTTACCAAAGTTAGTCCATAACTGGTCCACTTTCGAAAATATTTGGGTTGAAAATATTTACCAAAGTTAGTCCATAACTGGTTCACTTTCGAAAATATTTGGGTTGAGGACAAATTACACTAAGGGGTTCTCCCATTATAGTAGTAGAGATATTAGTAAGTCATAATAAAACAATTTATTTTAGTTTTTTTTTCCTTTTCTTTTATGAAATAAATTGTAAGTTATTGACATTTTTTTTGGTGCTGTTGTTTTTCAGGATTACAAATTTGTTCTTTTTCTCTATAAAATTATATTAGTAAGTCAAAATAAAACAATTTATTTTTGTTTTTTTTTTCCTTTTCTTTTATAAAATAAATTGTAAGTTATTAACAATTTTTTTGATATGTTGATGTTTTTCAGGATTACAAATTTGGTTATATGGAGGAGAAAGTATAATTTGAAGACTTGAAAAAGATAAATATATTTACACGGCCTACTAAGACTGAGTTAAATGCCATGAAAATTAGTCATGTTGCATCTTTTAAGGCCCTAGAAATTCGTCACATGGCATCTTTTAAAGGCCCCATAAATTTAACATGTGTCACCAATTTAAAAAATAGAATTAAAAAATTATAAATCATGCATAATTTTTAAAGTTGCTTCTTATCTCTTTATTAACAACAATCAGAGAGACTGGCACATTCATTTCACATGATCCCTGTCCCGTGATCAACACTTGGATTATATCTGCCTCTTTGTTCTTCTGGGCTCCTATCAGTGGCAAGCCAGAGATGACATTAGGTGGAGGTGGTCTCACACCAAGACTTATACGGTCGTTCTACACTTTTCCTAATAATGGTAGCGTTATTTCTCCCTTTTACAAACACATTTAGCAAAATGTGAGGCCGTACAAAGCTAGAATTCTTGTCTTACTACCGGTTCATAACAAGCTCTTAACAATCGATAATCTCAATAAGAGAAATTTGGCTTTCGGGCAAAAGTGTGTTTTTTGTCAGATTCATGATGAATCGGCCAATCATCTCTATACCCATTGTACTTTCATTCAACTGATGTAACACCCCAATTTTTTTTTTTTTTTTGAAAACTAAGTCTCCAAATTCAATTCTTCCAATTTCTATATCACTTTGATCATAAACTAAGAAAGTTATATTTCAGGAAAAATTTTGACAGTCTCCCCTGTAAATTTTGCCCCGAAACACAAAAAACTTACGGAATTCTGCTCAAAATTCCGTAGTTCACAATCCACATAATATTTTCATGGGCTCTCCAGGCCAAAATGAGCAGATACATACAGGCAATATAATATAATGCTCTGGGGGCCAAACTCATAACGGATTATCAAATATCAATTAAAAACTATAAATTTCTTTGAAAAACGAGGTAAAATTTTAGAAAAATCATTGTAAAACCTACCACAGAGTCCGGTACTCCACAACGAGATGGGTATGGGTCACAAACATACCACACCACCTCACACTATACTCATCATCGTCATATACATGCTTATACACCCATAATACAATTTAGATCATAAATTTTACTATTCCTATAACTAAATAATACAAAATTTTAAAATAAAAATTTATCCTACCAATCCACGCCTCACCTCTGCACTGATGAGAACCTGCAACAGTGGGGGATCTAGGGTAGTCCTCAGACTCCCCTAACCCCCCAAACACTAAGGGGTTAGCCATTTCTGGTGTGAGTATAGTTATTAATCTAATGACAAATTAAAATAGTATAAAGAAAATAATTTAAACTTACGAATACCAAATTAAGATAATGCAACCTGAATCCTGAACACAACAACATCGTCAATACAATGATATATCAAATACCTTGCCAATCTTGCATTCAACTATTTAATTATCCATAACTTCCCACATTTCATAATATACTTCACATCAACCTCATATATATATATATATACTTATTCGACATCCGCATAGTACGAATACACATATCATCCACTACTTATCAATTTAACTACTCTAACCCAATATTCATTCTTCCACAAGTATCGTCATAATAGCATTATAACCATTTGTATGTTATTACTCCTTTCATTAATAACCATTGTATGAATACAATTCACAATACACATACTCTCTTAATAACCGGGTTCATAACCAATCCCATAATACGGGTATTTACTCTATTATGCCATATCCAGTATCATTTCTTACAATTGCTTATATTCTCTTAATACCACATTCGTTCAAGTCTTATAACACAAATATAACATCTAATTGCTTATTGCAATGCTCTTACACCTCATCCCATCATTAACACATTATTGATCGAATACATATACTTATTACCTCAAAAACATGCTTTATGGTTCATTTCCATCTCATTATACCACTTTAGAAATTCTCATTCTTATAAGTAATATATCTTATTATCATTTTCACTTAATCCCCAAACACAATTTGGGGCCACAACATATCACATCCCATAGCCGATAGCTTGGGTAATAATCACTGTACATCAAACACACAGTTTGCGTAATATCACATCACATCTCAAGTCGATAGCTTGGTTATTAATTTACTTCAATCACTTAATCATCTTCACTTCACTTTATTTCTCATTTCTATCAATCATTACCACTATTATATCCACTCACCCTGCGAATTATGCCAAGGCAGGTAGTTCCCACAATTTCCACGCAAATTGCGGGCGGGTAGTTCCTTGACACAATTCCAAGGTACAACCCATATCAATCTGTATTTACTTTAATGATCACACACATATTACAATTACTTCGTATTATTCATGATAACACATCTCTTTTATTATTTTCATCTGAAATTAATCACATGCTGCATTTATCATTTCTTTTCATACACTAACTCATAACACGTTCACTTTCATATTTACTTCATTCACAACAACTTTCTTTCCCACACACAGTTCACATTTCACTATCCACTTTCTTTTCCATACGCAATTCACATTTTACTATCCACTTTCTTTTCCACGCACAATTCACAATTTACTATCCATTTTCTTTTCCACACACAATTCACATTTTACTATCCACTTTCTTTTCCATGCACAATTCACAATTTACTATCCACTTTCTTTTCCACACACAATTCACATTTTACTATCCACTTTCTTTACTCTCACATTTTTATTAACACAAAGTTATTTTATTAGTTTGTCGACCAGTGAGCCACCGTATCCCAACATACTGAAAGCCGACAGCCCAGTAAACACGCGGTCCGATGCTCACATAGAGTCTTACTCGTCCGAGGCTACGTCTTCCTCCTAGCCGAACTAGCGAGGGAAAAACCACGCCCCAGGTAAACTGGGTACTTCCTCGCGACGTCTGTCATCGAGGGAAAAGCCACGCCCCAGGTAAACTGGGTACTTCCTCGCGACGTCTGTCATCGAGGGAAAAACCACGCCCCAGGTAAACTGGGTACTTCCTCCCAGCCGATAGCCAGGAGGGAAAAACCACACCCCAGGTAAACTGGGTACTTCCTCGCGACGGCTGTCATCGAGGAAAACCGAGCCTCAAGCCGATAGCTTGGGCGATAAAATCCACGCACCCCAAACATAGTTTGGGTCCACTATTCCCAAGCCAATCCTTGGGCATTAGGAGGTCTAGCCCAAACCCCCAGGATTGCTGTAGGTACTGGTCAACAAAACCATTTGTTATTAGCATTAGTCATTGCATCTTTCCATTTTACTTTATCAACACACGCATTTCACTTATGAATTCAATAATTGCCACACCTTGACTTTAATCACAAAAATTAATACCACATTTTATTAGCACGTACCAGCTGAACTTTTATTTTCATATCAATATACCAGGTTATGCACACACCCTGTTATTCCACACATAACTCATCATATCATATTATTACATAATATTAATGCGCCAAGATAATTATTTTGCCATAACAATCCACATTAAGGGTACCATGATATTTACTACTTTCTTAAATCACACATAGACATACACCAAGTTATATCATTAATAAAAGAATTATAAGGTGTTATTCCGTATCGTAAGCATATCAAAATATACTTCACCACATAATAACATCATATGATTACCCATTACTTGTCTTCGAACATGATTAGAATGTAAACATGCACCCACTTATTTAATTTCATCAATTATTGCATCACACATCATAATCCTCTATATATATATTACAAATAAACACCACACATGCGGGTTTCCCAGAATAAGGGGCCAAATTCACTTATTTCCTCTATTTAAATCTTATAATATCTAATTATAGCATACTAGCTCATACATCATGTTTCATATAAGTAAAATCACCTATAAGGGCTTATATGCCCCAAAACATGCACAAAACGGACACTATAATTACACGGATTTTCAAAACATGATCACAATCACTAATTTCGTCTAATTACATCTTATAACATCCATCCATAGTATGCTAGCCCATACACCAGGCTCCGCATATACCCAATTGCATATATCGGCCTATATATCCCAAAAACATGCACAAAACATGCACGGGGTAAAAATATGCATAAACAATTTAATATATTTAATTTTTATACTTCAACACGTCACATTAACCCATAATATAGGTTTTGTATACTTAAAATAGTTAATTTCCTCAAATATCACAAAAACTCAGTTTTGGACCCTTAAAAATCCGTATTTTCATTCAAAATCAGTTTTTACTATAACTTCTACAAAATACGTCACAAAGCCACGAAATTCGGCCACAATATAAAATATTTATAAATACAACCTACTCACCTGACGGATCGAGCAAACAATGTCCCACGTCCGTCCTGTAGCCAGTCGAAGTTCGACTTTTTCCACCTAATTGAAAAATTATAGAACCGATCAGTTTAAAGCTCAAAACTCGACCCACGGACCTCAAAATTTGAATCCGTCTTCACCCACGCGTCACAAATGACATATGTAGGCGAGCTACATCGACGGATTTCAAATTCGAACCCCGATGCAAGAACTCACATATTGATCGGAGGCTTTCTAATAGGAAAATTTCCTATTTCCTAATTTCTTCAATCCCTTGGTCCTAATATCTCAAATTAGGGTTAACAAAAGTAATGGAACTCATCTATACCTCCGAATTCATCAAATTCTCACCTCTATATCGCGCGGGCATTTCACCGAACACCCGGCGTGCACTTTTCACCTATAATCCATTTCACTCAATTTAATTGAGCTGGAAGCCTATAAAAATCATCCTAAATTTATATTAATACTTTCATAATACTCTACACCCTCATATGCATTTTCTACAATTATTTGGATCGAGTTTTCTACCCGATTTCATAAACTCCAAAATTCGAGTTTATGCCAAAATCACCACTCCCCATTTTATTCTAATGGCTCACTACAATTTTTTTACTACCATACAAGGGATAATTCTTATATATATATATATCTCTATTTTACAAACCCAAAACCCTAATTTACTAACAAATTGCAATTTTTCTAACAACCCACTAATTCCCCAAATCTTCTACTTCCAACACCTTTAAATCTCTCTACCATCATAATCCTACTCAATAAAACTAACCACACTAAATTTTATACGAATAAATAAGATAGGGTATACCTTTTCGGAATCCTTTCGAAAATCCGATGCTACCACGTTGTAGAGGACCCTTCAATTAGCCTATCCCTCAATTTAATTTGGATTTGGCAAAGAAATCAAGGGGATTTGGGCGGGGATAAGTGAAGGCCGAAAGTTGGGTTCTTTGGTTTTGGTTTCTATCGGGTGGAAGAAAACGGAAGGAAACGGAAAGAAGGAAAGAAGGGAAAAATGGGGAAAGGGGGTTACTTTGGTAATATATATAATAATAATAATGATAATAATAATACCAATATGGTATAATTACATATAAGCCCTCCAATCCAAAATATTACAAATAAACTCCAACTCTTTTCTATAATAATACAAGCAATATAAAACACATTAAAATTATCTTATAATAATCCCCCATAATGATAAAATAAAATAAACTATATTTCCTCACACAAAATCTCAACTCTTAACTCTAATATAACAAAAATATCAATCTACCACAAATATTCATACTAATATCAATATTTAATTAAAATACATCAAAATAATTTTCACCACTCAAAATATATAAAAACAGGCATTTTCGGTATTTTACAAATTCGAGGTGTTACAACTGATGCGGCTGATTTGTAAGAAGGCTTGGAGTGTGCGTGATAAGTCGGGTTCTATGAATTCTTGGTGGAGTATTTGGTGTAAGAAGCGTTTTAAGCGCTCCTTGCGCTTATCTAGAGATATTACCATGATCGCGATGATTTGAGTTATTTGGAATTAAAGGAATAATATGACTTTTACGAATAAATTTCTTACTGTTGATCATCTTATTGAAGATGTGTTGTATTTTGATCATTTTTTATCTAACATTCTTCCGCAGAAAAAAAAAGACTCTTATGTTAAGTATTCTTGATGCGGTTATTTATTCTCTTATCTAGCAGGGTATTAATTTGGTTTCTTGAGGGTTTTTTCCTTGGATTCACTTACTAATTTTTTCATGCAGAACTGATCTCGCTCATTGATGGTGTGTTTTTAGTGTTGCAACACCCAATTCTTGTGATGCTGTCTTTACCTCACCTCTGTGTGTTTTATGTTGCTAGCCTCTGTTCTGTTCAAGTGTAAGCCTGGCTTTCTTATTTCAATTTCTATTTTTTTATGGTGTTACTTTTCCTGTAACTGGTTGTAATACCCCAGATTTTAAAATAATTTTTTAAAGATTAATAAATGAATTAAAATGATTTTAGGTGATTTAATAAATATTTTTCCGAAATTTACCTTCTTACGCGTGCAAAACACGTACAAATATTTTCTTGGTAAGTTCAAAGTCAAAAATTATTTTGGGAAAGCCCATTAATTATTATTATATATTATGTTTGAATTTTCTGAATTTTTCTGATAGTTCTCGGACCTATTTGCAAATATTACAAAAAGATGAACGTTTGTGCAAAATTACCACTTGGAGTGAAAACTCCAGATTTTTGGATTCTTGGGCTGGGCATGATTCCTAGTCAACTCAAAGGTAAGGAGTTTACTTTTTGTTTTGATAAATTTGGGCTATTTTGCAAGTTTTGATAAAGAAATGTCTTTTTGCAAAATTGCCACTTAGAGGGCAAAAAGTACAATTTCGTTTTTCTGGATTTTAAAACAGTGCCGGCAAATATTAGGGTAGTTGTTTTTGTTTTCTTTTAATCTCAATTAAGTTGGTTTTATCTAATTTCCAAGTATAAGGATTTATATATGTAAAGATATATTCAAAAAAGATATTTTACAAATCTATTCAAAAACCCTAGAACTCTAATTTCCGGCCTACTAAAGGTGAGGTACAGCCGTCTCTTTGCTGCACTGCACAAAGGGATTTCTCTATTATTATTTTCTTGGCGTTTCAAAGCGAGAATCTTGGTTTTCTTGCGAAAGGAGAGATTTCTTATTTTCTTTATTATCTTCGGTTTATTGTTCAATAAGGTGAGTGACATATGTTTATTTTCTTATTGTGCTAAGCATGTTGTATGTGATAATTTATCTATTAGAAAGCATGTTAGGAATTGTATGAAGAAATAAATTTTGATGAGTAGGTGAACTAAAATTGAATCTTTTCATGAAACTATGCTATGGATGGTTAAAATTATATATAGATAACTTCATATTTGTTAAGAACCTAATAGAGATCATGGGTATGTTGTTTTGTATTAAAGGCTTGCTGATTTAATTGGTTATAGGGCTTATAATGCACAAAATTTGATTAAAGAAGAATCTTTCACTGTGTATGTATGTATGTGGTTTGTTTGGAGATTTTGATGAGTAAAGAACTGGATGAATGATTGTTTTATTGCATGTATTCATGGGTAAATTGATATAATCAGTGGGGTTTGTGTTTAATCAAGTTGTGGAGGATTTTGGATAAAAAAGAATCAAGTTTAAATGATAAAAAGGGGGGTTTTACTTTCGGGTCTATTGATGAACAGCCAAAACTTGATTTTTGTGTTTTGTGAAATTTTTGATTGGGTTTTGATCTATATTGATACTGAGATTGAACTAGACCAGATCCTACTTATACACAATGATTTTCGACGCTTAAACTGATGCTTAAACTCACCTATATGCATATATACTCATTCATGTTTCCTGTTTTGAAGATTTCGTCAAAAAATTGCTCTTTGTGATCTTAATGTGATTTTGGTATGTTTTATAAACTCCTATATTTTCTACAAGTCATATTTGATCGTCTCAGGATGTTGGTTTTACAAAAATTGTGATTTTATAAAGTATAATCGTGTATCACTTAAAACATGCACAGAATTTCAAAACTGCAACCTGTTATAATTGACAGTCGACCGAACTAAACTCGACAGTCGACTATACGTTATTGAGTTTCAAATTTTTGCAGGAAAGTCAACCTACTATTTTCGACAGTCGACTGTCATTGTTCTGGCTGATGGGTTTTCTTGAGTATCAAATTTTTGCAGGACAGTCGAGCGTCCATTTTCAACAGTCGACTGTCATTGTTCTGGCAAATGGGTTTCTTGAGTTTTCTGATGTTTTCTTTAAACGATTGGTTCTTCGATATTGTGGGTTATTAATCACTATTTTTAAATGACGTTTTTGCTACAGATTACAGTATGTTACAGAAAGTTATATTTTGTTTATAATAGAATTTAAATTACATTCCTATGACTTTATAAAGAGAGATATATGTGATTTTCAAAGGGATTGATGTTCGTGATATTCTACGACTTAAAAATATGATTTCTGCTATTTAATGGATTTAATATTTTTATTTAAATTCTGGAATTTCATGAGTACATTAAATGGATTTGGATTTTTGTCGATAAACGTTTTGACGATGGATTTATGAGTTTTATTGAAAGTTTGGTATTAATGGTTGAGTTATGAGTCTTTAGAGATTGAGTGAGGCCTTAGCTACCGGCGGTTGAGATTTTGGTTGTTGTTCAGTTGAGTTAAGCCCGGTAGGGTACACCGACTCTAAGAGATTCGCAATCTGTTAAACAATTAATTAACTTAACAAGATAAAGATAGGCACTAGATGGTGATATGATGAAATGAGAGCAAACGTGAGTTATGGACTCTAGGATGATCCAAGGAGTGAGATATTCCCCAGTATTCTGGGACGATGGACGTAAGAGCCACAGAGTGATCCGCGGAGTGGGATTGATCTCCAGTATTTCGAGGACGAGAGCGACGCTCATGAGATGTTTGTGTAATAAGGGTTCCAGGATTACCTGCAGAGTGAGGCAATCTCCAGTTTTCTGGGACGGTGGACGTAAGGGCCACAGAATGAGCTGCGGAGTGGGATTGGCCTCCAGTATTCCAAAGGCGAGAACCGATACTTGCAGAATGTCTAAATCTCGTAGTAGTCATCGTAGTAGGATTAGTTGCATAACGGGAGATTAAACCCTATCAAGTGGAGAACGATAAGGGCTTGCACCGGACCTATGTAGAGTGGGATGCATACATTCCGACAAGTATGCATTAGAGAGTCAGTATATAGCATTGGTGTTTTCTTGACTTGGTTTTATGCATGTTGTTTTCTGTTTCCCTACACTTGACACTTAGTCTAGTTTCACTCGATGTTTTTGTAACATCCTGAATTTCTATTTATAAGAGTTGTGATTTATGTGTTTTGCACGTATAATTTCATATGCCTTTTTTTAGAGACAAATATTTCTTCATAGCCTAAGCTATTAATTATTCTCTTTATTTCCTAAAAGATCTATTTTTTAAAGCCTAAATGAAATCCTTGGCCTAATTATCTCTCTAGCCCATTATAATTAATTTATTAATTAATTCTCTTGAGCCCATGGTCTTTTGGCCCATTAGTGAGCCCAATTAATTAAATTTCTCTTTTAATTAACCTAACTTGTAGTGTAGACCAACTTAACAAACAATTAATTAAATGTGCATGAACAAATTTTGGTAAGGGGTACTAGTTTGCATGTGCATTGCACTTGCACGTGCAAATGCACCATGGAGTGTAGGCCGGATTGTGCAAAGAGAGAGGGAGAGATGGGAGTAGTGGTGAGGTGGTTATCTCATTCATAGGTGGTTGCTACAACTCCTAAACTCATCCTAGCCCTTGATCCTTAACTATTTGGACTAATCCTAGCCATTCAATTTACTCAAAAATATGTATAAATACCCCCTCTCATTTACTCACTTTTGCTCTTGAAAAAGAAATAAAGAAACATAAGAGTTAGAAAAAGATTGAGAGAAAGTGAGAGAAAGATTGAGTTTGTGTGCTAGTGTGTGTGTTCATCCCTTTGGAGGCCGGCCAAATCAACAAGGAGCAAGGGGAGCTCGGGTTCCATCAAGCACAAGGAGGAGAAGGCAATTTGCGGCACAATCTAGGAGGAGATGGATCGCTCCTTGTTCAAGGAGATTTCTAGGAGTTCTTTCTTTTGTTTCTTCAAATAGGTGGGCAATTTTCTCTAACTTCTAAGTAGTACCATGCGAAATTGGTTTTTGATCATACTAGAATAAGTAAGTGAAAATATTGCTCTATGTTAGTAACTTGATTAAGAAGAAAAGAAACTTATGTGAAATTACATGAAATGACTAGTGAAATTGATTGAATGGTCTGATTTGAATTGTTGTTGTGGTAATTTAAAATTGCTCTAGCATGCTAATTTAGAATGAATGATTCTCCATGTTGACATATTCATGTATGTGGGAAAAGTGCAACTTAAGAAATGTGCTTATGTGAAAAATACAAATTATGAGAATCTCCATGTTATTAAAATTGACTAGAAAATTATGCATGATTAGGGTTAGTATGATTAATACTATATAATCCTAAAGTTGTATGTTAGTTGTTGGAGAAATGAACATTTTGTAATTTAGGCCAAATTCAAGAAATGATTAATTTGTGTGTAAATCAAAAAGGAGGAAGAAAACATCATTAGTCTAATAAAGAGGAACTAAAATATGGTTGAAAGAAATCAAGAAAAATATCTTTTCGAAAAAGAAGTTGTTAATAGAACATTATGTGATTTTCGTGTACACTTTGTATGAATAAAGAGTAGAACTTTATATGGGAAAAAAATAAGATTTTAATGGCTTTAAAAACCCTAAAATTTACAGTTTATTTTGAAAGAAATCCAGTCAGGAATTTATTTAGTTTTAGAGAAAAGCAAATCACATTTTTGAAGAAATGAGTTTTTTTTAATGAACTAGAATAGTTACAGTTCATGTACAAAACAAATTGGAATTATTTCTCTACGGCTTAGTCACTCTGTCCGTACTGGTCAGTGGGTGCAAATTAAAAACGTCACTATTGTAGCGCCCCGAATTTCTAATATGATATCTTAGAAAATGCGTGGCACAATCCCAGCATCAACTTCAATGTAACATTAAACACAACCAACACCACTAAAATTTTCAACTTTTATTACAACAAACTTTTACAAAGCACAGCGGAATACTAAACATCTCAAATCAAAATTTTCTTTTATTTACAACACAAAACTATCTCAAATCTGCTTTTACAAATTTACACAAAACTCTTTCAAGTTAATTTATCTCAAAACCAACTCTAGCATCCAACCTCCAAACTCTAAGCAATAACCTGCAACATGTGAGGTTAGAGATGATCCCTAACCCCCAAAACTAAAGGGGTTAGCCATAACTGGTGTGAGTGACATAAAACAACAAACAACATAAATAATCATTAAGCAAGGATTCATAAGTAACATATAGTGAACCAAAATACATAAAATATGAGATAGCAGGAAATGTAACAACAAGTGATACTAAACCGAGTGTCAAGTGTAGAAAACCGGAAAACCACATGCATAAAACTAAGTCAAGAAAACACAAATTCTATATGCGGACTCGTTAATGCGTACTTGTCGAAGTCTATGCATCCCATTCTACATAGGTTCGGTGCAAGCCCTTAACGTCTTCACCTTATAGGGTTCAAACCCCGCTATGCAACTATTCCTAACACGATGACTACTACGAGATAAAGATAAACTGTGAGTACTAGCCCTTGCCCCGATAATTCGGGAGATCAATCCCACACCGCAAGTAATTTACTTGGATAATTCCGGAGATATATCTCACACCGCAGGTATTTTACCTGGATAATTCCGGAGATAAATCTCACACCTCAAGTAATTCACTTGGATAATTCCGGAGATTAAATCCCACACCGAAACAATGACCCTCATCACATGAATACCCCATGTGCGTCGCCTCGACTCCGATAATTCCGGAGATCAATCCCACACCGCAAGTAACTACCTGGATAATTCTGGAGATATATCTCACATCGCAGGTAATTTACCTGGATAATTTCGGAGATAAATCCCACACCTCAAGTAAGTTACTTGGATAATTCCGGAGATTAAATCCCACATCTAAAGCCATACTGAGGTGCATAACCCATGTTCCCGTTCATCATATCACCACTAGTGCCTATCCTTATCATTTTTGGGTTATTTAATTACTTAACGAATGGTGTACCCTACCGGCCTAAATTCGAAACTGACTAACTGAAATGCCTCACGGGCTTCAACAAAATAACTCAACACCGGTATACTAGGGACACTCACCTCTAGAGACTCAAACTCAAAAGTCTTAATCAACTTTCCACTAAACAAAATTAGCTCAACTGAATATCTCAAATCAAATGCTTAACTGAAGACAAAGTATAGACTGAATTATCTGAAAGCCAATCATTTCGAAAGAACACTCAAGTTACAAAAATCCATCAATACCAATCGACTCATATTGTGGTAAGTCGACTGTCCAGAGGACAATATCCAAGATTTTTAAGAAAATTAACTAAGTCATATAAGTCGACTTGAAAAGCTACCAGTCGACTTACCCGAGACAAGTTCCAATAATTTTTACTAAAATATTTTAAGTACATAAGTCGACCTAAAGAGGTCATGGTCGACTGTCCAGAAAGGACTGAAATAATTTTACAAAATAAAGATATCAAGACACCAGTCGACTGCATAAGAGTCTAGTCGACTGTCCAGAGGGGATTTCAAAAGAACTGAAGATACAACAGTAGGGTCGTACCAGTCGACTTAATCGTAGACCAGTCGACTGTCAGCCTACAGTTTTCATAATTTAGGTCTGAACACAAAAATCAAAACTGAAGTTTTTCTAAGGATTCTTTGTTCATGAAATAACTCGTATTCAGGAAAAATGACAAATCTCAACAATTCCTCATTATGGATACATTACTCAAAACATCAAATATGTCAAAACTCAATTTCTCATGTTCTAAATTCTAGTTCTTCTATTAGGGTTCCTTAATTCTAAATTTCTTTCACAATGCTTAATCCAAATTTGATTTACAAATATAAGATCCAGATGCTCATCATCCGATCATAACCATGCTCAAATCTTAACATGCCTTTAGCAATACAATTTTATAAACAAAGATCTACTAATCATTCATAGATTTCACAACATGGTACAAACAATAATCCTTTGCATCGTCCTCATGCAAAATACCGAATAACATTCATGTCAAACAACAATATAACAATTATTCACATAAATCATACCGCAATACATAGTTCATATCACATCACCAAATCAAAACAAAACAAAACAATGTCACTCACCTTAGGAACGAAGAGATCCAACAAGAAAGCCTCTCCTCTTGCGAGATCCAAAAATCCTCCTCTTGATCACCAAGAAAATAATAATATAATAAATCTTGAATTGTGCAGCGAATGACGGCTGCACGTCCTCTTTTATACAGGCCGGGATTGAAAGGAATTAGGGTTTTGAAGTACTTTTGCAAAATAGTCCTTTTTCAATTTATTACTTCACATATATAACCTTCCTTAGTTAAAATAAGTTAAATAAATCAAAACTAAATAAAATTCTTTTACCACTAAGTTTTCCAACAACCCAGCACAGCCCAGAGATAAGAAAATTCCGGATTTACACTCAGGGTGGCAATTTTGCACAAAAGCCCTCCCTTTTGTAATATTTGCAATTACATCATAAAGTATTCGTAAAAATCCAGAAAAATCCGAAATAATATCTAATAATACATATTATATTTTCCAATCAAAATATCTGACTTTTACCTTCCAGGAAAACATTTGCACGAAGATCCAACATGAATTCTATATTTGCAAAAACACTCTGTTGGTTTAAATCTTCACCAAATCGATTTTAAATAAAATATAAATGTATTTAAATTTAAATACTAGCCATGGGAAACCAAAATATCAGTAAAAACGAATTTTCATAGTTTATTTAAGATCCAAACGACTTTTTACATAAAAGTCCCTCTCTTTCGAGATATTTGTAAGAATAGTTTCTTTATTCAGAAAAATCCCAAAATTTAGAATACACTCCATAATAAGTATGAGAACTTATTAAAAATATCAAATTGTATATTTACACCAAAATTATTTGCACGTGTTTCGCACGTGTTAAAAGATAAATCTTTTAGAAAATATTTATTAAATTTCCAGTAAATCATTTTAATTCATTTTCAAATATTAAAATAATATTTGAAAATACGGGGTTCTACAACTATAGTAGGAGGTCATGGGTTTGAATCTTGGCATAAACTCTTTATTTTTATTTTGAAAATAACCCATTACCGAGACCCTGAGTATAAGAGAGTTAAGACCCTCCTGGTATCATGTGGGCGCTCTGTCCTCTTTGGTCAGCCGCTGCGCCACAGTAACGTTACTATAGCGCATGCTGCTGTTGTTGCTGGTTCGAAACCTGGCTTTGGCCTAGGTTTTTAACTTTGATTTTTTTGGGGAAAATTAATATTTTAATGATTTCTTTTGTAAAATTAAATTAGAAAAAATATGTTAATTATCCTGAGATTAATTTGAACTTATCTAGAAAATTTCTATGGATTGATTAAGAATTTTTAATCAATATTAAAGAGATTATAAGGGTGTTTTATGTGATAATTAAAGCAATATGCATTTCTCTTCCTTAGGGAAAATTATGCAAAATTATTTTGAGAATTCATGACTTAATGCAAATGTGAGTATTTTCGCTTGGGTTGAATAAATGAGATTTTAGACTTATGAATGCAAAGAAAAATTATGAGATTAAATATGTAAGTCGAGAAATTGTAAAATGAAACTATCTTGTCTCTCATTTGTGAAAAGTAATACATGAATTGAAATGAGGATGAATCATGATAACTTATTGATAAGTCTGAATACTCAATTTATGAACATGAAATGAGATTTTGAACTAGAGGGTAGCTAAGTCCTATTACCGGCAAGTGAATAAATTATTTTTGAGATGAACTATTGAGAAGAAAGACCAAGTTGGTCATGTTATTGATTAAGACCGATATAGAGGAACTAAGGATTAGATTCATAGTGATGATGTGATGAAAGTAAGAGAAAAACACGAGTATGAGGACCATCGGATTGGCAGTGTGAGAGTGATTCATAGACTGCCTGCTTGATGCGTCATGATATGGCGTGAGCACTACTCCGGAATTATCGTCCCGGTGGCGACGCTTGTGGGGTGTTTGGTGACTACGGGTGGTGTCATCGTTCCTTGACGGAGGTTGAATTGTCCATAGTCTACCTGCATGATGCGTTATGTCGGTGCGTGGGATTCCCCTGCAGGCTGTCTGGACATGGGCTCGTAACTCATAGATTATCTAGGATACTTACTATAGTTACCGTATTAGTTTAAGTCATGGTGAGGGACTGACCCTACAAGATGAAGTACGATTAAGGGCTTTCCCTCGGACCTATGCAGTATGGGTTGCATTGAATCCGAACAAGTGCGCATTAGTGTCATATAATATAAATAACTGCATTAAGGACTAAGTGCACAGCACAACACGACATCTATAGGATAGTCCCCATAGTTTTGCTTGTGACAAGTGTGTGCTTTCTAAGTAGGAGAAAATTGATGTTTTATATCCTTGCGTTAGTTGAATAAACTAACGAGCCCACAGTTTCCATGCAGGATAAAGAGATTGACAAGAATAAAGTATGCATGCTGCTTAAAGAATGTTTCAAGTGTTGTATAGTTTATTCATGTAATTATTGTAAATTGCTTTCGCTGTTTAAATGTAATTTAAAGATGTAACTCTGATGTAAAGTAAAGTTTTAATTTCCTTATAAAATTGTACGAAGAGAAGTGAAAAGATCCTGTGGAACTTCGAATTCAGTCTGTTTTGGAATTCGGGGTGTTACAGTTTTCATGTTTTATTTATTGTTATTTCCTTTTTCATTCGTTACTACTGTTAATACATGTTTTCTATGACTCTATACCTTATGTTTTATTTATGTTACTTTTTTTTTATGTGTCACTCACACCGTTATGGCTGACCCCTGTAGTTTGGGGGGTTAGAGTTATCTCTAGCCTTATGTTTTAAAGGTAGGTACCTATAGCTTTAGGATTTGGATGCATGAGATAAAATGATGTTATGGCTTATGTAAATTGTAAAAGAATGTGTTGTAAAAAAAAGAATTTTTAATTCAAGGTGTTTGTTTTCCGCTGTGCTTTGTAAAGAATTAATGTAATAAAAGTTGAAAATTTTTATCTGTGTTTGGCTATGTTTACTATTACAATTGAGGTTGATGCTGGAAATTGTGCCACGTATTTCTGAGATATTATATTGGAAATTCGGAGCGCTACACCGGTTACTTGCCTGATTGCTGGGTTGTAGTTGTATGCATGTTTGGCTTGTTTCCTCCTCGGTGCCTTGCATAATCTAAATTTCTCGGTAGAGAGAAAGAGAGAGAGAGAGAGAGAGATCTGAAAAAGTGAAGAGATGAGAGAGAGAGATAGTAATAAAGTGGGGAGGATTTTTTGTAATGCCCCGAATTCCAAACACAGATAATTTATAGTAAAAACATGATCTTTTACTTCAACTTCGTACAAATTTACAAGAAATTTATAACTTTTTCATTTACAACATTGTTCTTTACAATATCACAACGGAAATAAATAAGTACAATACAACATATGTTAATGAAAGCTCTTCAATCTTATGTCAACCCATCATAGTGACTTCAAGACCATGCTGAATCCAGTCCTGCTACTAGGAAATTGTGGGCACGTCAGTTGCATATAACTGACGCAATGCTATAATACAGCGATTTCACTATCTTAACAATCACAAACTTGAATGCACAAAAATAGAAAAGTGACTATCTGATTATGTCAGTGTATGATATGAGCTTAATGCCTAATGCAAATATTGTACACTTACAATGACACTAATGCACACTTGTTCGGATTTTATGCATCCCATACTGCATAGGTCCGAGGGCAATCCCTTATCGTACTCCTCATTATAGGGTTCTTTCCCTCATTATGCAAAATTTTATATGTGACTAGTATAAGATTTAGATATTCCGTCAGTATTAAGCCCGCGCCCCGATAATTCTGGAGATGAATCCCACACCGCAGATGAACTGGGGACACTCCCAACCACACCTCGATAATTTTTGGGATCCAACCTTACACGGCAAGCTATGACGCCTCAATAGTCACCAAACACTCTATGAGCGTCGCCTCGATCCAATAATTCCGGAGATGAATCCCACACTGTAGATGAGCTGGGGACACTAACAATCACATCTCGATAATTCTGGGGAGACAATCTCTCACCGCAGACTAACTGAGGCCTTCATACTCATGTTTGCCCTTACTTCATCACTTCCCCAATCTAGTGCATGTCCTTACGTTTAATTATAATCATTACGACCTAGAGCTAGCATACCCAACCGGACTTAAATCAATACAAGGAGAATTGTTAGCCGACAATGTCTACTTCTCAATTTCACAACTTGCCAATCACTACGGGTCTCGCTCAGCCTCTAGATTCCAACAATCTCAATACCGAGATCAACTAGGTTACATCTAATCTCTTTATAAAAAATTTCATTCATTAAACATTATTTAATTTCTTTTATCCATTATCTTTGCTATTATCAATCATGAAGTAACCAACTTCTTATAGCAGCAATCAATAACATTTTTTTTTGAAGAAAAATGTGGAGTATGGCCACTCTGTTTCATTAATAAAAAGCTAATAAAAAACTCAGAGTATTGAACCAAGTGCAAGGTCCTACAACACAACAAAAGTACATAAATCCTCCCTAAGTATGGGAGGTGGGACAAAAGAAGGTTCAAAGCATACATGCATCCAAACAAAGTACATCGAAGCATCTACGCCCCCCAACAAAACCCTGGGGTGGTGGGGATCTATCAACAGTAAATGTCAGACTGGCAGAGCACATCCCCCAGTCGAGCATCGGCCCAATCTCGACTTCATCATCATCGTACTCCTCCACCTGGAAGATGCTCGCAATCCTCCCTCTAGGACCTGCTGCGGCAACAGTTGCCCAAAAGAAAATAAGATGCATAATGTGAGTCAAATTACCAGAAATATTATTACATGTCCCACAAAATTAACAATTATTCCTGTCTAGCCAAAGACCCCAAGTCATAGCGGTAATAGCAATAAACCAAACTTCTCTCATAGTTCATCTCTTAGTAGCGAACTTTAATCCTACCCACAGATCCTCATACTTACTAGGGTACTCATTCGTTCCCAGGATGCTAAGTACCTCCACAAGAACTGCTTTGCTCCTGGAACACTCTAGAAAAGATGGTCTTTAGTCTCAGGGACATCATTGCAGAACCCACAGGTAGAGTCCAAATTCGGTTGGCATTTAGATAGGTTCTCTCTAGTCAAAATTGTGTCATTCAGCACCAGCCAAAGGAAAACTTTAATTTTCAGCGACGTTTTCACCTTCTAGACCATGCCTGACCAATTCGGGCTACATCCCCAAAATGAATACGGTTATAAAAGGAGCGAACAGTGAACGTGTCATTCTTTTCCAGTCCCCAAGATATCCTATCAGGACCCCGGGAGCATTAAATTCCGGCACTGGCGATATAAGTTTGAAGTTCCATGAGCCTAAGCTGAGAGCCCGAGTTTAGTGGGTGTTTAAAGACCGGTTTCCAGGAGCTTCTTCTCTAGGCTGCAGCCACCGTGCAGTACGGTTGTGATGCTTGATCATACAAATCAGGAAACAAGGCTCTAAGTGTGTGGTCATCACACCACTTATCCCACCAGAATCTGGTGAGTCTGCCATTACCAATAGACAACGTCACACAACTAATGAAAGATCGTATGCCTTAGCGATACCTCTCCAGAACTAGAAAATGCGTGGACTTACCCTGAAACCCAGATTTCTCGTCCCATCCCATGCAGATGTGCCTGAACGAAATCTTTCCACCCTTCTCCATTATGGTGAAAGACTTTCCACCACCATTTTGCCAAGAGTGCAAGATTCATATCTCACAGATCAATAATACATAGTCCTCCCTGTATCTTTTCATGCATGCTTTTTCCCATCTGATGATGTGATACCCGCCTCTATCAGGACTTGCCCCTTCCATAAAACCATTTTTGAGTTCGATCAATTCTCTGGATAACCCATCGTGGCATTTCCAAGAAGGAAAAATAATAGGTAGGTAGATTTGAGAGAACTGCATTGATAAGCGTGACTCTCTCTCCCAAGGATAAAGCCTTACCTTTCCATCCAGCAAGCCAGTTTTCCACTCGGTCAATGATAGGTAACTAGTCAGCCTTCTTGAGTTTCCCCGGTCTCAGCGGTAACCCCAGGTAATTACTGGGGAAACTCTCGATGGAGCAATTGAGAATCGTGGCATGTTCTTGTGCCTCCTCTGTAGTAAGGGCAATGGGGATAAGAGCACTTTTGTGAAACTAAACCTTGAGTCCAAACCAAACATCAAAACTATACAGAATTCTTTTGAAAGCGGTAGTTTCCCCGAGATTGCCATTTCCAAATAGGAGAGTATCGTCTGAATATTGGAGGATATAGCAACCTTAGCGATTGACTCCACTGACCACCGACGAGATCAGCCGACTCGACTGCAGTTAGCCATCATGGACCGCAATACGTCTACCACAATGGTGAAGAGGAAGGGGGAGAGAGGATCTCCTTGTCTAAGGTCCCGTTTACACAAAAAATGATGACCCAAGACCCCATTCACTAAAGTAGCAGTTCTTCTGGTGGTGAGACATGTGTGGATCCATCTGATCCATCTAACCCCAAATCCTCTTCCAGATAACGCTTTCAGGAGACATTCCCATTCAACCGAGACATAAGCTTTCTCAAAATCCAACTTCAGGAGATAGCTCTTAGCATTCGACGTGTGGCAGTGATGGATAGTTCCTTCAGCCGTGACTATACTATCCTAAATACAGTCCTTTAATGAACCCCGTTTGCTCGTTACTAATGAGACCATCCATCACCTTTCCCAATCTATTAGCGAAAGTCTTGGTGATAATCTTAACTGAGCAGTTAAGGAGACTAATAGGGCGGAAGTCTCCCACCCGCAGGGAGTCTTCTTTCTTAGGGATAAACATTACCTCAGCAAAATTAATTCTACCTAATTTAAGCTTATGGTCATAGAAATCAGCAAACAACTTAATCAGATCGTCCTTGATTTCCTCCTAGAACACCTGGTAGAAAAGGATTGGGAAACCATCTGCACCTGGGGCTTTGTCCTTTCTGAGTTGCTGCACTGCCTCCCAAATTTTCTTTTTTGTAAAGGGGCTTCAAGGGATCGATGCATAAGGTCAGATTCGTCCGCGGAATCATGCCAGAAATCGTGGTGAAGAGGGACTCTCAAATTCGCCTTCAGTCCAAAGAGACACTTGCAATGGGACTGGAATGCTACCCTGATATCCTCATCCCCTTGTATCACTCCAGAATCCGAATGGATCGAATGGATGAGGTTAGATCTAAAACGGGCACTGGCAACACGGTGGAAGAATGATGTATTCGCATCTCCCTCCTTGAGCCATAAAATTCTGGATCGTTGTTGCCATTTGAGTTCCTCAAGTCTATAGAGTTGGTAAATGTCCTCTTGGAGCTGAAGCAACCTATTCTGCTCCTCCTGTACAAGTAACCTAGTTACCTCCGTCTTTTCCAGCTCCTTAATACCTTCAAGGAGGGAATCTTTTGCTCTCCAGATCAGTGCAAATCAAGTCCGGTTCCATTTCCTGAGTTTGACCCGCAGTTTTCTAATTTTTTCGCACCAGATTGCTGTTGCTTCAGTCCCTCTAGTAGGACGGGACCAATTCTCATTGACCATATGATGGAAGCCTTGGATTTCTAACCATGCTTTCTCAAATCTAAACTTCGGGAATTTTCTGGGTTGCACTTCTCCGGACGACAGGATAATAGGGACATGATCCGAAGTTGGTTTAGGGAGGGTGTAATACCCCGTAATTTGTGAATAGTATAATATATATATATATATATATATATATATATATATATATATATATATATTACGATGCTTTCTCGAATCTAAACTTCGGAGATTTCCTGGGTTGCACTTCTCCGGATGACAGGATAATAGGGACATGATCCAAAGTTGGTTTAGGAAGGGTGTAATACCCCGTAATTTGTGAATAGTATAATATACATATATATATATATATATATATATATATATATATATATATATATATATATATATATATAATAAAGTATAAGTAAAGGTAAAAGAGAAAAGGGTGAAGGAGAAGGGGGGCCCACGGATTAGTAAAAACAACACTTTTGCTATGTGTTTGACAAGGGATGATGACGTCATCCCTGTGGTGGGCCTCGAGACTTGATTTCGGAAGACAAACATGCTGTTGTGACTGTTGTCTTTGGATGTTGACGTGTGCAGTTGGAGCCCATTGGGCCTTGTACACTGGATTGGATTAAGGAGAGAGATGATTTGATGTAATAAACCCATATCGGGAGTATACAAAAAATTAATTGAGTATAAATAAAATTGTCTATGATAAAGAGTCACCTAATTGGTTAACCAACTTTTAAGAGGCAGCCTGTGGTGGGCAGTTGTACTACATAGTATCTAATTTGTCTTCTAAAAAATAATAAAATTGTCTGAGTATTGGGGTGGGGCGTTACAAAGGGACTTGGCCCATATCAAAGGGAATTTGGCCTCCCAATCGGCAGAGACCAAGATCCTATCAAGCTTAGCTAATATGGGTGACGATTGCATGTTTGACCAGGTGAATAGCCTATCAGTGATGGGAACCAGTTCCAGATCCGCGATAACCTGGTTAAATGCTTCCCTATCAGAGTCACTAGATCCTCTGACCCTGTGCTCAGAGGTGAACCTGGTGATGTTTAAATCTCCCCCCACAACCCAAGGGTGCGACCAATGCGCGTAAACCGCTGTAGTTCAGTCCAGAAAGCCATCCTAGCTGCAGTAGTGTGTGGACCAAACACCACCGTAATAGACTGGGTCCACAGGTTAGATTTACGTTGGAGCAGGACCGACAACGAGAATTGCCCGTGGAATTCGTCTAGGCCGAAAAACAACTCGGGATTAAACCCTAAAGCAATACCCCCAGAGGCCCCAATAAATGGGCAAAATTTCCATTCTGAAATGTGATTCCCCCCCCCCCAGTCTACTTAGTCTAGAAATATGAGTCAGTTTGATCTCCTGCAGACCAACAATGTTAACTTTTGATTTAGCGATCACATCCATAACCATTTTCCGTTTGTCCCACCTACCCGGGCCTCTAACGTTCTAGAAAAGAACCTCCATCAACTACAATTAAGCGTGGGACCATGACTCGATTTGGCAGTCGAGTTCGAAATGAGGTTACCTCTATCACTCTCCCACCCCCTAATCTTATTTAGCAGGAATGTGTTCCTATCAGTATCGCTCACCGCAAGACCACAGGTTTTGGCTAGACTAAAAATCTCGGAATAAGTCATGAAATTAAAAATAGACGCTAGGAAGGAACGCGTACCTCCATCGCTAGTTTTAACGGATTTAGCCACTGCAGCAATCTCAAGGTAATCGTCCAAGGACTCCTCAATAGCCTTCTTAGCCATTTTCTGTACTCTAAAACCTTTGTCGCGGCAAGTAGGGATGGGGGCAGTCGGTTGTGAGGTAGGGAAAGTGGAGGGGACAAACTCCGGTGAAATATCCAGGACATCTTCAGCAACCTCCTCTAACCCAAAGACTCCTCTTCATAGTAGACAAAATCATCTTCGAGGTTTAACTTAGCAGCTCGATCGTCCTCATCACTGTGGCTCTCTAGCATGGAATTGGACACCCCAGTAGAAACACAAGCATTCCGAGCAGCTCCAAAATAAGAAGCACTTTTGGGGGGAGTAGTATACATGGGCTTACATTTTGATGGGTTTAAAACCCTTATAAACATCACGTGTTCAATAACTCAAATTCATCTTCTATTTATCTCATAATTCACCATATAGCATCTTTTACATAAATTCCAAATTTAAATTCGTTTTCTTATGATGTAAAATTTTAGAATAAAACTAGATTAAAAGACAGCATATTTCATTCTCTTAATCACCCTTAATTTTAAGGCGAATAGTAGCCTGAAAATCATTTCTTCAAAGTAATATAGTTCACATTGTATCTTATTCTCAAATAATCCTTGGATTAGTATAATTAATCCCACCAAATAATCCATAAATACTCTATATTCATTTAGACTTTTTTTTCTTCTCTCCAAGAAATAGAGTTAAAATAATGAAATAAAAAATATATATATATTAAAACTTGTTCACAACCGGGTTCGAACCCATTCACAGAAAGCACAGTGCTCAAATTCACAACTAACCACCAAGAATCCAACACATTGTTGGTGATAAACTCTACACAAAGTTTTCCTATATATATTCATTTACGGTTTGATAATTTCATGAGTTTCAATAAAATAAAAAAAACCCTCAGGGCCTCAAACCCGCAACCATAGGTTGCTGTACACAGCGCCCACACCCACACGCTAAGACCAGGTTATCAAGCCTCTTCATCTGATTATATTACAATCGTTATTCTTTTATCTCGGCCCTCTGTTTCAAAATTCCAATAAAATTTCGATCTCATATTTTCTTCGCATTACTATTTCTTTTACATTTCCAGAGAATAATTTTCTCCAAAATTAGTACATTTGCAAGAAATAAAATCTATATAAATTTATTCTCAAAACTTTATGGGAATTGTTATCTAACTTCGATGAATTTCTCATAATTCGATAACTTGAATTTTATGAATAAATACCCACTAAATGACTATATTTATTAGGAGTGATCACATAAATAAATTTCATAAAAGATAACCAATTTCATGAGTTCAGTATATGAAATTCCCACTACATTAGCTTAGATAGAAATCTATGAAGCACACACATTAATTCAATTATCTACTACACAATTATAATTTAGCTTGCACTAATAAAATTTCTAGAAAAGCTACTTCATACACAATTGCCAATTTCATTATTCACCTACATATTTCTAACATGTACAAATACTAACATATTAGAAGATAATGAAAACACTCACCTCTTTGAAGAAATTTTCCAAGCAAATAAAACTCACAAAAGTCTTCCACTCCTCCTCGAAAACCATGCTCCTTCCTTGGACTCCCGAAAGCAACAACAGAAACTCTTGACTCTCTCTCTCTCTCTCTCTCTCTCTCTCTCTCTCTCTCTCTCTCTTTCTTTTTGTGTTCATATATGGCTAAAGTGAGAGGGTATTTATAGGGTGAAATAGTTAGTGGTTATAATAACTCCCCACCTCGTAAAAGAGCTCTCCACTCACACACTCACTCCCCCACTATCCTACTCTCACAATGGCCGGCCAACAAGGGGAAAGGAGAGCACGTGCACGTGCACATTATCTGTGTGCACACTTCTTCATACAATTTAATTATGAGTTTTTAATTAAATTAGGTGTGTATGTTACACATTGGAATGTGTACTAATTTATCTAAATTTTAATGAGAGTTCATGCACGTTGAATGCACACATAATAAATAGGGACTTTAACTTATAATAGTTTTAATGTGTTACAAATATAGATTTAAATCTAGTTAAAAAATAAACCACACATATGTGACTTGTAAAATGAGAGAAAAATTTTCAATGACTCAAGAGAATTTCATTAAGACACATGCACAAAATTACATGCAAACTATGTGTGAAAGAAAATATTAAAAATAAACATTTTCGGGGATGTTACATTTTTGTTTTGGGGGGGGGGGGGGGGGTGGGGGGGGAGAGGGGAAACTGTTGGGGGGGATGTCTTTTGGGATGTAAATGTGAGCCATTGATTTTATTTCAAATGAAGGAGAGCCACTTGATAGGGTTTTTTTTTAATTGTCTTGTGATTTATTATACAGATTACTAATGCACCTTAACAGAAATGACCAGTCTGTGTATCGCATGGGTTATTTTTTAGGGCAAAAACCAAAGTACTCCCTTAATGTTTGGCCTAAGTACAGAATATCCATATAACGTTTGAAAAAGTATATTATACTCATTCCTCTGTTGACTTAACCCATTCTATTAACTTTAAATTATTAAATTACATTTCTGCTCTTACCATTTCATATCTTAATCTCTTTATCCTTTCTCCCCTTTCTTCATACTCAAACATTAAACAAAACTAAATCTTAAAACCCCTAATGAGCATAGCCACTGTTGGCTTGTCCCAAAAAGAAATTACAGAGTAACTTATCTTTATGAGCATAGCCTTTTTGAATCAATTTTTTTGCTCATTTTGTGAGAGAGGTCAACATGTTATTTTACTAGTCACCAGCATCAGCATTACTATCTCTTCAAATCCCTTGGTATTCTCTTATTCCGCATAGAATCATGCTAAAAAAATTCAGCACCCAACTGCTTAAACACGTCAATTGCGCTATTCCCAACAAAATCAGCCCCATCCACCACCAAATTCTTCCCACTCAAAAACTGTGCATCATCAGTGGAAAAGAACAAGACCGCAATGCAACGTCCTTCTTAAGTCTCACTCCCTTTAGATTAGACTCGTCTTCAGCGTAGTGTCAAACTACTCATCTGTCATACAAACATAGCCTGCTGCTAATGGCGTAGCAGCCCCTACGTGGGAGACGAAGTTGACAAGGATTCCATAGCGACCGAGCTCAAATGCAGCATGCTTTGTCATCCCCACAATTGTGTGCTTTGAGCATGTGTATGCGTGTGCAGCAACACCACTGTTGACTGGTTGTGCTGGATGTCACAATTATGCAGCCTTTCTGGCTGGGATCATAACATGGGCAACATGATTGGTGCCGAGGAATGAGCATACAAGGTTGACACTATGGTCGAAGTCAGCTTTCAGGTAGTCCACTGTGCTCATCATAATGGACCAGTGACATTATAGTGGCGGAATTAGAAATTTTATTCATGACCGAGAATAAGAATAAATTACCTTTTGTCTATAATCAATACTACAGAAAAAATCCCGATGAAAGTAAAACCTCGTATCATAGGCGGATCTGGGCCCAAGCAGCACAAACAACTACTTTGGGCCCCATATTTTTTAAGTATTTACAATGTTTAAAAAAAATGTAATTGCTTTCACATACGATTATATTATATTATCTAAAATTTGAAACAACAATTGGCCTATTAACTTATTTGGTTAGAGTGTTGTGTTAATAACCTCAAGGTCACAGGTCGAAACCTCGTGGGCTAATTAAATTTTCAATCTTTTTTGTTATTTTTTAAACTAATTATTTTTCACATAGTCTTACATGTCATTTTACCATTTTATAAATTTAATATTTAATATTATTTTTCACTTAGCCCATGCATGTTATTTTATGATATTTTTTCAATGTTCTATGATATATCATATTTACCTGTTTATAATAAATTTCTAACAAAATCTTCAAATACATATGATTATTCTACATTTTAAGCTTTCAACTAGTATTCTCATATGCATATATTCATCATCACTTCATTCTGACTGTGTTATCTAATATATCATATTTACCTCTTTGTGATAATGTAATCTTCAAGTGCATATACATCTTTGCTTTGTTTGCTTCTTTTCCCTTTATTATAAATTTTGTATCTGCTAATGAAATGAATATTAGGGTTGTCTTCAAAAAGAAAAAAATATGAGAGGCATTTGATAAAATCAAAATGTATCTATGAAAGCATTCAAAATAGCATTATAGATATACTTCAATCATGTTAGCTCAATATTTTCTCTTAATGTATACAAACTCAACGTTAGTTGTATATTTTGAAAAAAAATTTGGGTTCTATTCCTCTTTAATTCTCTCATTCATCATTTATATTCTCTCAGACAACATGCAATTCAGAATAAAATCACTGCCACTTCTTCCTTAGAGTTTTTCCGAGTTTTTTTTTGTCACGAGACATTTCATGTAAACTATGTACGTTATCAATTATTTTTTTTGGGAAACATATATATAAATTTATTTTCATTTAAATAGTATGTCCTTCAAGGCTCCAAGTTTGTTTGCATTTAAATAATTGTCATTTTTATTTTATCAACTTGCAAAAGGCTAAATTTGAGAACTTGCTTAGGGTCTCCTGAAAAACAGATACGCCCCTGCCTCCTATCTGGATAGAAGATTACTTCTTTTTTTTCTTTGTTTTAGGATAGAATATTACTTTCCGTATTATAATAGCCTAAAAATCTAGCAATTTCAAATTTTCAAATGGGAAATTTAATTTGCAGGAAAAGATGTGTACCTGCATTATTGAACATGATGTCAAGCTGACCAAACTTTGAACAGCATGGTCTACCGCTTTGCTAATATCATCTTCATTAGTAACATCACAATGAATATACGAGGCAACTAAGCCAAGCTTGCTGCAGACAGAGTTTCTGAGCTCATCTTGGACATCTGCACCTTAGCTGCGTGTTTGCAGAAGAGCTTTGCAGTGCACTCTCTGATGCCACTAGCATATTAAAAACCCCAATTCGACGAAACTAAATATTAAAACTCTAAATCGAGATTGAGATTTAGTTTTGTTTAATATTTAAGAATGAAGAAATTGGAGAAAGAAAAAAGTAATTAAGGTATGAAATAATAAGGGTAGAAATGTAATTTAAATAATTCCCAGTTAACAGAAAGGGTTCAGTTAACAGAGGAATAGGTATAACATAATTTTTCAAACGTTATATGGGCAGCTTGTACACAAGCCAAACGTTGGGGAGTACTTTTTTTGCCCTAATTTTTATTATTATTCTTCATATCAATAATATATAACTAGTAACCTGTACGTGCGATGCACGTTCTAATTAAAATATGATGTATATATAGTAAATAATAAGACGTAATTTGGCCTCGAACCTGAGACCTCCCTTTACTCATCACATACTTTTTACAAATTACTCCTAGTGGCACAAACTTTTATTTTATACTAGTAATTTACACGTGGATGTACGTCTTAATAAATACACATTTTTTAAAGTAGAATTTTTGACGTAATCTGGCCTCGAGCCTGAGACATCTTTTATATTAGTTTATGCATGGACAATGCATGTCTTAATAAAGTTTATAAAAAAAAACTCTGACGTAGTGAGGACTCGAACATGAAACCTCCTTTATATTACTTATGTACGTGCGTCACACTCTATATTTACAAATGACACTAAGGTCTCCTCCCATTATAATATTACAGTAATTTACACGTGCGATGCACATTTTAATAAAAAATTTGAATAAAAATTCTGACGTAAGGAGGAATCGACCCTGAAACCTCCTTCATATTAGTTATGTACGTGCATTGCACATATTGGTAGATTTACAAATGACACTAAGGCCTTCTCCCATTATATTATTAGATATTAGAGTTTAGAGAAAAGATTAGAGTTTGCTAGTAATTTACACGTGCGAAGAACATTTTAATAAATATATAAATTTTTTAAAGTAAATACTCAGGCATAGTCTGGATTCGAACCTGAGACCTCATTCATATTAGTTATGTACGTGCATTACACGCATTAATAGATTTACAAATGACACTAAGGCCTTCTCCCATTATAATATTAGAGATTATTATTATTATTATTATTATTATTAGATATTAGAGATGAGTGACATTTTTGTAAATAATTATGTCGTAAATAAAATTGAACTTTAAGGGTATTATGGTAACTAACAACAGTTGAGTAAATGAATGGTTAATATAACTCCCACTTAAAAATGAATTGTTGAGATTAGATGGTTAAATGAATGTCTACAAATTACAGTTTGTCTACAAATGATAATCCCAACTCTCCCATTATATCTATACTAGTACTTTTCACGTGCGATGCACGTTTTGATAAGAATTGGAGGATTTTCACGTGTGATGTACGTGTTAAGAAATAATTTTGGAGTTGGACATGCGTTGCACGTAATTGGAAAAAATATTTTGAAGAAAAAATAAAATTTGTACGTGCAATGCACGTTTTTATAAGTAAAATTTGAGTTGTACTGTAACATATGTGTATGTTTAGTGTTAAAAACATATTATAAAATTGTTTCGCACGTGCATTGCACGTTTTAAATAGGTGAATTTTTTTTGTTTGTTTTTGTTGTAATTAATGGAAGAGTTGGAGTTGCACGTGCAATGCACGGGTTTGTATGTTGATAAATGACAACCCCAACTCTCCCATTATAATATTAGAGATATATTATGCTAATAGTAGAGAGAATGTACCCCCTCTCTCCTTTCTCTATTTTAAAATAGAGAAAAGTGAGAAAAAGTAGAAATTCACACATACATTAATACGTGCACACACCGAGCCACCACCTCCGCTCAATTTTCGACCGTCCGATCGATCAAATGTGCAAAGACGTGCGTAATCGAGGCTCCTGATCGTGCCACGTTGCAACCTAATCACGCTTGTCCAATTCACTTAGAGGTTGAGCCCATCACGTGATTAACATTCCAGGTCGCGTCACGTCACCACATCATCCTGACACCTTATTCCACTCATCGAGCAAGCATAGGCTCAATGGGCGATCCAGGATCGCACCAAAAATCACGCCAGCTCGATAAATCAATAAAAAATTACAGAAAATGATTTAAAATTAGGAAATTAAATTAAAATTCCAAAAATTATTATTAAATATGGAAATTTAATTAGAACTCTGAAAAATAATTAAAAATTTGGAATATATACAATTTATTATGCTAAACCACTTTTGTCTAGAATTTTTCTCATTTTTCTCTTTTTAAGATAAAAAAAAGGAGTGCAGATGTAGGAGATAACTCCCCACTTTTATTCCATCCAAATTAGAATTGGAATCTTTATTATTATAGCAGATGTTATTCGATGAATTTTTTCAAAAAACATTTTTTTAAAAATTATGTGCAGTATTACACGAGTTATACTACATATTACTTTAAAAAAAAATTATTATTTTCTTATTTAAAAAATTTTATGTACAGTATTGTACGGATTATACTACATATTATATTATTTTATTTTATTTTATATAATTTTGTGCAATATTGCACAAGGTAAACTAGTTATAATATTAGAGATTAAAGATATGCACCAAGAGTATTTAGAAATTGGTAGAAGACACCTTGTTAAACAACATTATAATCTCTCACCACGCCAGTACATTGGCTCCAATTGGTTCAGATGGCACGTTAATACAAGACGTTAGCAATAGTTTAATACTAAGACCCGTGCATATATAACTACCGCACATCTGTATAATAAAACATTCTTTCTAAAACTACCTGATCCATGGAGTATAAACATATATAGTGCATACATGGGTGAGAAAGTAAAACCAAAAGTAGACACTTTAGGGTATAGAACACAATTCGTAAAAGATTATAGAGACAAAGTATGCCAAGATGCTGGAGCAACAATGAAACATTATAGAACATATAAACAAAGAATTTGTTGTGAAGATGTAAGACCGAATCATTGGAGATCTAATAATAACTATAATTATACAAAGAAGAATAATCACAAATTTCAAAAATATAAACCAAAATATAGAAAAACATTTAAGAGATATAGAAAACGTTGTAAAAAATACTTTAGAAGAATAAATAAAAATAAAAATAGACAGTATACGAAAAACCCTAAGAAATATAATTGTTACATATGTGGAGAGGTATGACATATATCACCAAATTGCCCTAAAAGAATGAAAAAAAAATGTGAAATACATAGAAGAAATTGAAGAAATGAACAACATAAACTATGAACCCATAGAATATGATGAAGAATGGTCAGAAATAAGTGAAGATGAAGAAATAATGGCAATGGAAGAAGATAGTGGAAGTAGTGAAGGTGAAACAGAAGAATGTGAAATAAACATGATGACAGAAATAACAGAAATAGAAGAACCTTCAGAAAGAGAAGAAAACAATGAAGAAGTAACAGAAAGAATGTGGTTTGACATACTAAAACACGATAAAATAAGAGCGACCAAATTAGATATAAATCCAAAAGAAAATTTTAAACTACCAATATTCGAAAGAAAGAAAAGTATCATCATAATAGCTAGATTTAATGAACAACTTATAGAAATTGAACAAGCACAAGGGAAAACCATAATCCCATTAATAACCGAAAGAATAATAAGACAAGAGATGAAAAAAATAAATGAGAAAACCAGAAAACATTTAGGCATATAAATTTAAGAGCAATACAAATAATAATAAAAGCCTATTTTAAGGAAGGGATAAATACACCCGTGGAAATATACGTAATGGATGATAGGATAATATCAAATACACAAGATGCCTTAATAGGAATAGTACAAGGAAACCTAATGTACCAAAAGATAACATTTACAATAAAACCTAATTTTTCTATAAGCATGGCAGAAGAAAATAAAGACAAAAGTCTAGTCATATATCATAGGTTATCAGGAATAGAAATGATAGAAAAAGGCAAAGTTATGAGTATACAAATAAGAAATATTTATGCTTTCACTAGAAAACATGAAGTAAAAAATAGAAATATAGATAATTTTAAAATAGAGCCGATATTCAGCAAAATTATAAGATACAAACCAGCTAGAGAAAACCCTGAAATGACTATATCAAATTATATAGAATTCGACTTTAATAAAGCAAAAGAAACTGGAATAGGAAAAGCACCACAAATAATTTTCGGAAAGAGATCACTATCAATAAGAAATAAGTAACAAGCATTGGAATCAATAATAAATACATTAGAACACCAAAATAATAACCAATTTAAAATAGAAATAGAATATTATGACAATGGGAAATGGAATAAACAAATAGCCTTAGTAGATACGGGAGCTACTAATTTACATATTAAACAAACAAATGTAAAAACCACTGAATTAATAACATTTGAAAACTCATATTACTGCCTAGACTATTACAATAATAGACATCCAATTGTACATAAAATTATACTACCACTAAGGATAAATGGTAAAAAGAAAATGTTATTACACTTACACGGAGACCCAGAACACCATGTTAACGAAATGCTATTAGGAACTGACTTCCTTACATCAGTACAACCTTACTCAATTCAAGAAGAAAAAATCACAATAATAGTAAACAATGAAAGTATGATAATAAATAGAATATTAAATAAATGAATCCATTAAGAGCAACAATAATACATTATACATACTAACAGAATTTGTTTACGAAGGATACAAATCAAGAAACTACCATAGTCTAATAGACACCGGAGCAGGCACTAGCCTATGCCGCAAAAATATAGTACCAAAATGAAAACAAGATAAATATAATAAAAAAGTAATAATTGGATTAACTGGACAAACTATCATACTTGATAAGTATCAACAAAATGTTAATGTATAAATAGAAAGTTACATACTAAGAATACCAATAATATACCAGTTTGATGATATGAATAATGATGTGCTCTTAGGAAATGACTTTTTCCAACAATACTAACCTATAACCATATCACATAAATCGGTTGTATTTACGACACCTTGTCAACACCAAGCAATAGCAATTAGAATAACCCAACCTTATTCTAGAACCGACCTACCACACATCAGAGTTTCTTCAACCAAGCGTGGTAAATATCAATATTTACCAAACAAAACTAGAATACAACAAGTCCAAGAAATAATTACAAAAGAAATTTCACAAAAATAATTAGAAGATCTGTACGGAGAAGACCCCTTGGCAAAATGGGACTTAAGTAAACCTACAGCACACATAGAGTTAATAGATAAGAACAAAATAATAAAAATTAAATCTATAAGACATACTCCAACCGATCTAGAAAAGTTCAAAATACATATAAAAGAATTAATAGAAAATAATTACATAAGAAAATCACAAAGACCACATTCATCACCAGCATTCATAATAAGAAAGCATTCAGAAAAAAAAAGGTAAATCTCGAATGGTAGTAAATTATAAGGAACTAAATAAAAATACTAAGAGGTTTGGATACCCACTACCAGACATACAAATACTACTTAACACAGTAAGAACAAGAAAAATATATTCGAAATTTGATTGTAAATCAGGATTTTATCATGTAAAACTAACAAAAGATTCAAAACCTTTAACAGCATTTAGCACACCTCAAGGATTTTATGAATGGAATGTATTACCATTCGGTTATAAAAATAGCCCAGGAATATTTCAAGAATATATGGATAAATTTTTTGAAAAATACAACAATATCATATTAGTATATGTAAACGATATTCTAATAGGAACCGAAAACGAGGAACAACTTAATGAACATCTACTAAAATTCATAGAAATAGTGAAAAATGCAGGTATTATACTATCAAAAAAGAAGATGAAATTATTCAAAACTGAAATAGAATTCTTAGGAATAAAATTATCACATGAAGGAATAGAATTACAGACACATATAGCAGAAAAAATAAAGACATTTCCTAATGCCCTAAAAGAAAAAAGAGAAGTACAATCTATAATAGGGATTACTAAGTCAAACAAGAGGTTACATACCAAATTTATCAGCAAAAACAAATTGGTTACAACAAAAACTAAAAAAGTTTAAGAAATGGGAATGGACCTAAGATGATGAAGAAAGACTCAAAATATTAAAACAACAAACTTCAGAATTACATAAGCTAAGATTACCTGTTAAAGAATGTTCATGGATAATAGAAACAAATGCATGTGAAAATAATTGGGGAGCAGTGTTAAAATTCATTAAAATAGGAGAAGAAGAAGAAAGACTAGCCAGATATACTATGGATCGTTCACACAGACCCAAAAAAATTACCACATAAATGAAAAAGAACTACTAGCAATCTTAAAAACTATAAAAAAATTTGAGTTATTCATAATACATACAAAATTCACAGTAAGAACAGATAATACACAAGTAAAGAGTTGGATTAACAAGATAATAGACCCAACTATAGCAAATAAAAGGTTGATAAGATAGCAAATGGATTTAGCACATTATGACTTCTCAATAGAAAATATAAAAGGAAAAGATAACATCCTAGCAAATTTCTTGTCAAGAAGCTAACAATTTCGTTTTTACAGGATGGAAAATAGAGTGCAGCATATAGAACAGGATATAGTCTACCTAAAGGAGACAGTGGAGCAATTAAAAGGATCATTTAACCAACTACAACTGCAAATATGTGGTCTTCAAAGTATATTTTACCAACATATGAATACGAACCGTATTGACAAAATGAGTGAAGGGAGTGAACCTATTAACTCACAAAATACAGGTGGGATCACAAAAATAGCTAAACAAGAGGAAAACTCCACATCCATATAGCCTACTACCTACAAAGAGAGTTTACTCTCAGATCCTCCAAAATACTCCAAGAAAAATTTATTTTTACAATATATTGAGAATTTATGCTAGACCACTCAGGTCAACCAATTTATCAAAACTATTTCTCAACAACATATGAACAAAGCGATCATACTACCAGAAGCAAATCCAAAAACAGTGAGGGTATTGTTCGAAAGAGGACTTATCCACTGCATCTATCCATCTCAAGAATGTGAAGAACTTAGCCAGTTACCAAAAGAAGTATATGAAGCTGCTAAAAGTTATTTTGGTCTCACAAAGGCATCCAAAATATATGTCCGTATATTTTCAGCTATTCCAGAATTCCTTGAATATAATGAAGAACTACCAGCTGAACATATTATAAAGATATGGATGACTACACAAATCCTGTTTGGAGCAACAAGTATTATACCATATAAGAACAAAGAATTTGAAAAACTAATCCCAGAAAGAAAAGCTACGGGATTTAGAGCAATGTATTGTGAACTGAAGGACATACAAAATAGAGATGGTAACATATGGATTTATGATAACCCTGACCCACAAAAATTAATGATCTATAGCATAGCAAAATTAAACAACCACAGTCAAAGAAAGAAGTCTTTGACAGTTGGTACCGAATCCTGCATAAAGGTGATATGACAATGACAGAAGAGACAGCTGTCCACTACTGTAGATTGATGAGGATGGAACCACGGCATTCATGTGACTATTGCAGAAAAGAACAAGAGAAGGCTGGTGAAGAGCTGTTTCTGATGTGAAGTACGTGAAGATGTCTTCAACGTAAGCAGTGACGTAATTAGCTCAATTATTTATCTATGATGTAAGCAGTAATGTAAGGAGAACAATAATTGTATCTGGTGTAAAACCATCCCTTCTTCTATAAAAGGAAAGACAGGGTAAGGGAGAGAGGCAGAGAATCTGGGAGAGAAAAAATTCCATAAAATCTTGAAGAGTCTCTGTTTGTAACAAATTTGAAGGAAATAAAAATTATCTTTTATGAGTTCATGCATCTACCAGATATTGTAGAAAATAAGGTATGGATAACTAAATCTTTTTTCCTTAGGGGGAGTTTTGTAAGGCTCTGCCTGAATGATCTTGTAAAAAGACCCATTTGCAACCTTCTATAGTTAGACTGTACACCTAACGAAAGAAAACGAGCTAGGTTGTAGTTGTCTGTACCGAAGTGCTACTAGTTGTTCCAGACGTATCTCTTGGATGAAGCTCTCTTGAGGGCATAGTAATCCTGAGATGGGAGGAATGTAAAAGGAGTACAGAAATTGGGCCAGAGGTATTTTATCCACTGGTAGTAACTGGTACAGAGCAGCTCAAAGAGGTTTAACTAGGTCTAAAGCATGATGGGCCATTTTGTTTAGAGTTTTTAGGCATCCGTAGAAACCTCTCTCTACTCTTGATTTTATAATTGATTATTGTTCAAATTCAAAAGAACTAATGGATAATAATAATTTTGGTATTGCCTCACCGATTTTTGAATTAATGGTTAATTACCAAGGAAGTGATAGAATGCTAGTTTTTTATGTTTATTATCCTCATAGAGAAATAAGCATGAATGATTGCTATGAATTCAAATTATTCTTTTTAGTGTACAACGAGTAATAATCATAACAATAAACTAAATAAATCTTGGAGAAACTAGTAATATAAATGTTGAAATAATTGACGACCTAACTTATCATGAAAGATCTTCCTTATTTTAAGAAAATGGTATATTTATTAGTTATGTTTGGAGTCCTAAAACTGCATACAAACAATTTCTAGAAGAAAATGAACATAATGGAGGAGAAAATAGACATATGGAAGAACTCGAAGAACCCCCATATGATAGTAATAGTGAAGGATATGAGACAGAATCAGAATATATGAGAGAACTTGAAGACGATATTCCCGATATTCCTTATTACTTTTTTGGAATAGACAATATCCATTATTTCGAAGAATATTATTTTACACCAAATTAGCTTCTTTAGAATTTTAATGTTTTTGAAACTCTCTTCCTTTTGATTTTCAAGTCTTCAAGTGATTACACGCTTTGCACACCCACTTGGTATCAGAGCCAGAGTTAAGTAAGTAATTTTTACATAATTTTTGTAATTTTTTTTAAATTAATTACTAATTTATAAGCTATAGAACAGAAAATAAAAATTTAATAATAAAAACAGAAATTATCTTAAAACCCAAAAACTTTTAGAATTTAAAGAAAGGTCACACATCCTATATAAATTATTATATGAAATATACTATAAAAATTCAAATAGTAACTAGGTCATTTAGCTAAATAGTTTTCAAACTAGGTCATTTGACCAAATAAAATCAAAAAGTGGGTCATTCCACTAAATAGCTCACCTATATATAACCCATGCACCCCATCCGCCATTTCATCTTCCTCCTTACCTCCCGAGCTTATCCTGATCCCCTGCTTCCCCGTCACACCCATCCTTCTCCTCCCGACCTGTCCTCTGCCCCCGACCTTCAGCCGCCTCCCTCGCCTCGACTTCGACCTCCAAACCCATCCACCTCACCGTACAGCAGCCGACGCAGCCACCTTGGTTGCGCCACCCTCCTACGTCATCAGGCCCTCTTGCTGTCCTCTCCCTCCATTCTCTGACGCAGCCAGTGTGCCACCCTTCATTGCTCCCTCGCGATGCCTGCACCCAGCCGCAGCGCCGCCTGTCGACTTCAGCCGTCGCTAGCAGCCTTGCTGCTTCACCGTCGACGTCAGCGAGTGGTAGCGCTCACCCATGCAGCGGCAGCCAGAGCACCTGTCAGTGCGCCCTCCTTCACCGCTGCACCCCGATGCCTCCCATTTCCCTGTGTGCTGTTTCCCTGCGGAAGACAGATAGCAACCACGAGCAGCGCCCTGTCGTCCTGTCGTCGCTGCCGCCGACGTGCCGCCATCCACCGTCTGAGTCGCCAAGCCAGTGCACCATTGATGGGTGTGCCAGTGATCAAGGTGTGATCATCTTTGAATGTGGGCCGTCGATCATCACGATCATCATCATCATGTTTGATTGGATGTGGACCGTCCGATTTCCTCTTGGTCATCACGATCATGATGATCATCAAGATTCCTTTGATCGCAACCGTTCGATCGATCGATCTTGGTCATCATCATCATCTTCATCATCAAGGAGATCTGGCCGTCCGATCTGATTCGATCATCTTGATCCTTGATCTCAACCGTCCGGTTGTATTCGAGATCTTGATCATCTTCATCTTGTTCGGTTGTTCCTTGTGTTCATGGCCGTGTTCGTGATCGGTTGTTTCGTGTGTTCGTTTGGAGTTCGTGTGTTCGTTGTGGTTCGTCGTTCGTCGTTCATTGTGGTCGTTTGCCCGGGAATCTGTTCCCGTTATTCTTGATTTT
Source organism: Hemerocallis citrina (assembly GCA_017893485.1). Lineage (NCBI taxonomy): Eukaryota > Viridiplantae > Streptophyta > Magnoliopsida > Asparagales > Asphodelaceae > Hemerocallis > Hemerocallis citrina. Next base: position 55,314,080 of record CM030359.1, on the reverse strand, counting down.
CATCGTTTTCGTCGTCGGTTAAGGCAAGTAACTTGTATTAAATTCCTTTGCAAATATAAGTACTAAATACCGCTTGTAGTGTAGTTGGGTTCTAGAGACAATTTGTGTGTGAATCCCCTTGTTGATATTATCTCTATAGTGATGATTTGACCATAGTTGTCTTATGACATATATGACATGAATTAACCTAAGATTGATCACTTTGATGTATATGTTCATGCTATCTAGAGATATCTGTGTTTGATTTGTTATTCGTGTTATACTTGTCAAATACTTGTGAAATACCCTATATCATGTTGTTTGGATATCTAGTATACTCTATTTCATGTTTGGGTTGATTTGGATGAATTGCGTGTTATCTATGTTAAATTTTGTATGAAGAGCAAATCTGTACTTTCTGTTACCCTGATATTGTTCAGTAATTTAGACCTTATTAAGGTCAGTATTTGAAAATATTTAGGGAACATGAACTGTAGAGAATTCTATCTATTTTAAAACTCTTTTGATGGATCTCAGTTTCGATTTATGAGTTGTGAGTTATGTCGATTTTACTACAGATGTGTAGAGTGGTTTACAGATTTTGTTTTCTATGAATTCTGAAGAGTAATCTATTTTTATTGTGATGTTAAAATTATTATTTTGATCTGAAATTTTGCTAAGTATTTCTTGACTTGATTGGGGTTTACTCAGAATTTTGGTGGATTTATTTGAGTTGTTTTACAAACTTTTTCATGCTCGCAATTAAAGATTTTACATGCAGAATTTCACTACTGTTCAGTAAAGAACTTGATTTTCGACCTATTTCTACATGTTTTTTCCAAAATATTTCTCAATATGAAAGTTAGCCTACTATATCTATTTTATTACCCTTTTGAAGGATTTAGATTTGGATTTAGGGTTTGTGAGATATTGCTGTTTTTGTACTGCAGTGTTTACAATTCCAGATTTACAAAACTACCACATCTTGATGTTTTCTAATTTTTGTTGACTAAACTATTTAGATTGGAAAATTCTGAAACTTTATATTCTGTTACTATACATATAAAGGAATACCCCAAATTTTTCGTGGTTTTAATTAATGAGTTTTCATGCTGTTTTACTGACTTTAAATACAATCTTCTGATTTCTAACTGAACGTGTTTTCTAGATTCAAACCTATTTTGAGACATGATTTTGTGAAATACTATATTACTTATATATGTTTGCTGGATTCGGAAGGGAGTCTATTTTCCAGATCCTTTGATCGATTCAGATTTGCATATTTTTAGCAACGGGAATCCCTGTTTTAGTACAGTAGTGTCTTGTTGTCCTGAATTAACATTTGCATGATTATATTCCTTTATGAACGGTCTATCATCTGTACATGTTTGTCTGTCATTCTGAACCTGTTACATGTTTATACCATGCTATTTGCACTTTTTTTCTGCACATACATGTCTGTCTGATAATAATAACAAAATGACCAAGTCGGGGTTGTGGGAAAGATCTAGTAGTGGAAAATATAGAAACATGTACTGAGAAGAGGACCTGTGTCATGCCTGTTACGTGTTCATGAATATATGATTCACGATTCTATTTACCTGCACCTGACTGCATGCTTCCCTATAGGAATATATACTCGGAAGAGAACCACTAGGTTCTTCCTGTTTACCTGTGCCTGACTGCATGCTTCCCCATAGGAAGATGTATTCGGAAGAGAATCACTAGGTTCTGCCTGTTTCCTATACCTGACTGCATGCTTCCCTATAGGAAGATGTACTCGGAAGAGAACCACTAGGTTCTACCTGTTCCTGTTATTCCTGTTATCCTGATCCCTGAGTACACTGCCCTATGGACTCCACTACGAAATCTAAACGAAACTGTTTGAATGTAGCAACAATGTAGTGTGGGCTGCATGAAGTGCTACCTAGTTAATAATAATACAAGACTTGACATAACCTGTTACATGTTTACCTGTTTACCTGTATACCTGATTACCTGATTACTTGTTTACCTGTATACCTGTTACCTGTATACCTGTTACATGTTTACCTGTTTACCTGTTTACTTGGCACTTGATACATGTTACCTGTACCTGTTAGTATAGCATGCTACTTGATTCTGTTTGTCTGATTCATGTTAGATATTATATTTCTGTTGACACAATTATTCCATGCTTGTTTATAACTGCTGTTATTTTGTATTTGTTATTTTTCTCATGTACTTGTATCCTGCACTACAAGTAGCCCGTAACTTGCATTGGCGGTAGCTTATTTTCTTTTTCCTATTCCTGCAATTGTTAACTTGCAAATTTTGGAGAACAGGTACTAGATGGCATTGGTGATATGCAATACTAGATGCTGAAATTTTACTATTATTATTTCTTGTTGCTTATTTTGAACAATTTTATTTGACATTTGGATTTATTCTTGTATTTGGGCAATGTGACCCAGGATATTTGACTTATTCAGATCTGGATTATTTGAGATTAATATATTTTGGTTTCAAGTATTCTTGTTGGTATTTTGATTCATATGTGTATACTTGGTTGATTGTTTTGCTCCCGACTCTGATTATTCTTGTGAAATGTTGAAAAGATTCTTGAACTGCTTATGGATGATGAAAATCATTCGCTGGTCTTAGTCACGTATTCGTATTCCGTATTCTCTTTTGGGAAGCGGGGCGTGACAAGATTTTTAGTGGTATCAGAGCCCAGGTTTGGCTAATGTATTAGTTTGAGTGATATATTAGACAAGCTTGGCTCGATCTGGGATTGGCTCAACATTTCACCAACCATGTATGCATAAATGAATTATAATCAACATTGATCTGGATACTAGTCTTGTTCCATTCTTTTTTGATCCCTTCTTATTCAATCCCTTGATCCCTTGATTCCTTGATTCTTCCGTCTTTTTCCGTCGTCCTCTTTGATTAATTTCTTGTTGGGTATGAATTCATTCTTCTCGTACCCATACCCTTCTGATTTTGGTGTTATCCATTCTTTTCTTTTCTGCTTTGTCCGTCAGTCGGCATCACTGAATGCTATTGGCAGAGTCTTCCCGATCAGAGTGGCACAGTGGAAGCGTTGTGGGCCCAGAACCCACAGGTCCAATGATTCTCTTGTTGCTTCTCCTCCTTTATATTGTTTGTTTCTCTTTTCCTGCATTGTTTGCTTCTCTCTATTCCCTGCATTGTTTGCTTCTCTATTCCTTGTACTCGTCCTCATCCGTTGACTCATTGCTTGGTTCATCTCTTCCTTATCCATCATTTCTTCGATTCCAGCTCTATATATTTCTTCATCTCCTTACTTTATTATCTTGCCAGTTTTGTGCTGTTTCTTCTTTATTTTTGATACCGGTTCTTTCTTTCTTGCATTCCATTTTGCCATCATGCACCCATTTATTATTTGATTCAATTCTTTCTTTTCTCTCTTTGATTCCAGTTCTGCCTGCTCCCTATCTTACTTTGTTATCTTGTATTATTTCTTTCCTTTTGATATTGTTTGTTCTCTTTCTTGCATTCCAATTGACATTATTGTTATCCATTTTCTTCTTTTTCTGGTATTGTCACTGCTTTGTTCCTTTCCCTTTTACCCTCTATTTTGTGATCCTTCCCCAGTTTGCTTTTGCCTTGTCCTATGTACCGCCTAAGCAAATTTTGAGGATGAAATTTTGTTGTAAGGTAGGTAGGATTTGTAACCCCTGTTTCCCGTATATATATAATTTTCGTGTATTTAAAATTTTCGTAAATTATTTTTACTGCTTTCAATTTCTTTTGTCAAATCGTACTATTGGATCTTCTATTAAAATCTGTTTTCGATCAATAATTTTATCTGTAACTATTTCTATGATTCTTATATTGAAATACAATTCTTATTATTATTACCTTATTATTATTATTACTGTTATTTTTTTAATGCTGTTATTAGTATTATTGTTATTGTTATTGTTATTGTTATTGTTATTATTATTATTATTTCTATAAAACCCTATATGCATTTATAAAACCTAAATCCTATTTACCCTATTACCCAATTAAACCTATTATCCACTCATAAATACCCTAAACCCATTATCCTATCTCCTATACACACAGTCAACCCATAAACCGATTTATTCCCTAACCCATATCCTACCCATTAGCCACCCTAATAACACCCGTTACCCCAACCTTATCTACACCTAAACCCTAATCATATATCCCCTACCTATAAATAACCCATGCACCCCATCCACCATTTCATCTTCCTCCCTACCTCCCGAGCTTATCTCGATCCCCTGCTTCCCCGTCATACCCATTCTTCTCCTCCCGAACTGTCCTCTACCCCGGACCTTCAGCTGCCTCCCAAGCCTCGACTTCGAACTCCAAACCCATCCACCTTGCTGTGCAGCAGCCGACGCAGCCACCCTGGTTGTGCTGCCCTCCTACGTCGTTAGCCCCTCTTGTCGTCCTCTTTCTCCATCCTCCGATGCAGCCAGTGTGCCACCCTCCATTGCTACCTCAAGACTCCTGCACCCAGGCACAGTGCCGCCTGTCGACTTCAGCCATCGCCAGCAGCCTTGCTGCTTCTCCCTCGACATCAGTAAGCGGCAGTGCTCACTCCTGCAGCGGCAGCCAGAGCACCTGTCAGAGCGCCCTCCTTCATCGCTGCACCCTGGCGCCTCGCCTTCCCTGTGTGCTGTTTCCCCGTGGCAGACAGCTAGCGACCACGAGCAGCGCTCCATCGTCCCGCCGTCGCTGCTGCCGATGTGCCTCCATCCGTCATATGAGTCGCCAAGCCAGTGCACCATTGATGGGTGTGCCGGTGATCAAGGTGTGATCATCTTCAAATGTGGGCCGTCGATCATCACAATCATCATCATCATGTTTGATTGGATATGGATAGTCCGATTTCTTCTCGTCATCATGATCATCATCATGATGTTTGATTGGATGTGGACCGTCTGATTTCTTCTTGGTCATCACGATCATGATGATCATCAAGATTCCTTTGATCGCAACCGTTCGATCGATCGATCTTGGTCATCAACATCATCTTCATCATCAAGGAGATCTAGCCGTCCAATCTGATTTGATCATCTTGATCTTTGATCTCAGCCATCCGGTTGTATTCGTGATCTCGATCGTCTTCATCTTGTTCGGTTGTTCCTTGTGTTCGTGACCGTGTTCGTGATTGGTTGTTTCGTGTGTTCATTGTGGTTCGTCGTTCGTCGTTCGTTGTGTTCGTTTGTCCGGGAATCCGTTCCCGTTATTCTTGATTTTCGTCGTTTTCGTCGTCAGTTAGGCAAGTAACTTGTATTAAATTCCTTTGCAAATACAACTACTAAATACCGCTTGTAGTGTAGTTGGGTTCTAGAAATAATTTGTGTGTGAATACCCTTATTGATATTGTCTCATAGTGATGATTTGACCATAGTTGCCTCACAACATATATGACATTAATTAACCTAGGATTGATCACTTTTGATGTATATGTTCATGCGATCTTGAGATATCTGTGTTTGATGTGTTATTCGTGTTATACTTGTTGAATACTTGTGAAATACCCTATATCATGTTGCTTGGATATCTAGTATACTCTATTTCATGTTTGGGTTGATTTGGATGAATTTCGTGTGATCTTTGTTTAATTTTGTATGAAGAGCAAATCTGTACTTTCTGTTATCCTGATGTTTTTCAGTAATTTAGACCCTATTAAGGTCAGTATTTGAAAATATTTTGTGAACATGAACTGTAGAGAATTCTGTCTATTTTCCAACCTTTTTGATGGATCTCAGTTTCGATTTACGAGTTGTGAGTTATGTCTATTTTACTATAGATGTGTAGAGTGGTTAACAGATTTTGCTTTTTATGAGTTCTGAAGAGTAATCTATTTTTATTATGGTGTTAAAATTATTATTTTGGTCTGAAATTTTTCTAAGTATTTCTTGACTTGATTGGGGTTTACTCAGAATTTTGGTGGATTTATTTGAGGTGTATTACAAACCTTCTCATGCTCGCAAATAAAGATTTTACATGCAGAATTTTACTACTGTTCAGTAAAGAACTTGATTTTCGACCTATTTCGACTTGCTATTTCCAAAATATTTCTAAATATAAAAGTTCTTCTACTGTATCTATTTTATTACCCTTTTGACTTATTTGGATTTTGATTTATGGTTTGTGAGATATTGCTGTTTTCGTACTGCAGTGTTTACAATTCCAGATTTACAAAACTACCACATCTTGATGTTTTATGATTTTCGTTGACTAAAATATTTATATTGGAAAATTCTGAAACTTTATATTCTGTTACTATACGTATAGGGGAATGCCCCAGATTTTTCGTGGATTTAATTAATGAGTTTTCATGCTATTTTCCTGACATTGAATACAATCTTCTGATTACTGACTGAACGTGTTTTCTAGATTCAAACCTATTTTGAGACTTGATATTGTGAAATACTATATGACCTATATATGTTTGCTGGATTCGGAAGGGAGTCTATTTTCCAGATCCTTCGACCGATTCAGATTTGCATATTTTTAGCAACGGGAATATCTGTTTTAGTACAGTAGTGTCTTGATGTTCTTAATTAACATTTGCATGATTCTATTCCTTTATGAATGGTCTATCATCTGTACATGTTTATCTGTCACCCTGAACCTGTTATATATTTATACCATGCTATTTTCACTCTGTTTTCTGCATATACATGTCTGTCTGATAATAATAACAAAATGACTAAGCCGGGGTTGTGGGAAAGATCTAGTTGTGGAAAATATAGAAACGTGTACTGAGAAGAGGACTTATGTACTGCCCGTTACGTGTTCGTGCTTACATGATTCACGATTCTGTTTACCTGTACCAGACTGCATGCTTCCCTATAGGAAGATGTACCTGGAAGAGAACCACTAGGTTCTTCCTGTTTACCTGTACCTGACTGCATGCTTCCCTATAGGAAAATGTACTCGGAAGAGAACCACTAGGTTCTGCCTGTTTCCTATACCTGACTGCATGCTTCCCTATAGGAAGATGTACTCGGAAGAGAACCACTAGGTTCTACCTGTTCTTGTTATTCCTGTTATCCTGATCCCTGAGTACACTGTCCTATGGACTGCACTACGAAATCTAAACGAAACTGTTTGAATGTAGCAACCATGTAGTGTGGGCTGCATGAAGTGCTAACTAGTTAATAATAATACAAGACTTGACATAATCTGTTACATGTTTACCTATTTACCTGTATACCTGATTACCTGTTTACCTGTATACCTGTTACCTGTATACCTGTTACATGTTTACCTGTTTACCTGTTTACTGGGTACTTGATACATGTTACCTGTACCTGTTAGTATACCATGCTATTTGATTCTGTTTGTCTGATTCATGTTAGATATTACATTTCTGTTGACATAATTATTCCATGCTTGTTTATTTCTGCAATTATTTTATATTTGTTTTTTTCCCCATGCACTTGTATCCTGCACTACAAGCGGCCCGTAAGTTGCATTGATGGGCGTTTCTTTTCTTTTTTCTATTCCCGCAATTGTTAAATTGCAGATTTTGGAGAACACGTACCAGATGGCGTTGGTGATATGCAATACTAGATGCTGGAATTTTGCTATTATTATTTTCTGTTGCTAATTTTGATCAATTTTATTTGATACTTGGATTTATTCTTGTATTTGGGCAATGTGACCCAGGATATTTGACTTATTCATATCTGGATTATTTGAGATTAATATATTTTGGTTTCAAGTATTCTTGTTGGTATTTTGATTCATATGTGCATACTTGGTTGATTCTTTTGCTTCCGACTCTGATTATTCTTTTGAAATGTTGTAAAGATTCTTGAACAGCTTATGGATGATGAAAATCATTTGCTGGGCTTAGTCACGTATCCGTATTCCGCATTCTCTTTTGGGAAGCGGGGCGTGACAGATTGGAATGGGGAATTTTGCTTTGATGGTTTGGCTATTTAAAGCTCTGTAGTCCACACACATACGCCAACTTCAGTCAGCCTTCTTAACCAAGATCACCAGAGATGCGTAAGGGCTGTTGCTGGGCCTCACAAAACCTATAGACAACATTTTTTGTACTTGTTTCTCAATCTCACTTTTGTGGACACAGGGGTGTTTGTATGGTCTGCAGCAGATGGGTCTCTAGCCTTCAATGAGAGGAATGTGATGGTCTACTTCACGCCTTATGGCAGCTTAATTTGCTCTGAAAAGACTTCAGGAAATTTATGGATGATCAGTTGAATATCTGCAGAGACATCACTTAACTTGGAGAGGCTCAAGACTTCCTCATTTAGAGGAAGCAGTTCTTGCACTTCGATCATGTATGCTTGTCATATGCAACTTCCTATCTTCCCAAATTCTTGCCCAGTTATGCATTACAAATGGGGAGTCACAATCCCTTGTGGTCTCCTCATGGTGCCTGCTACCAAAAAATCCATGGTCATGCCGCAGAAATCCATCGTTACGAGACCCAAAGACCTCAGCTAGTGTGCCCCCAAGACCATTTGAGCTGGCCCTAAGGGAAGCAGTAATAGCTCAGCCTGGAAATGAACTCCTTGCACCATGAAGCCTAAATTCTCCACCTTTCCCTCACTGTACATACTCTGTCCATCGGCCATTGTAACCTTATAGTGTGGTTCTCTCATCACTGGCAAATTTGGTATTCTCTACCGTAAGAGGTTCTAAGTAATTGTGAGTAGAGCTGGTGTCTATTAGGATATTAACTTCCTTGACATTGATGTTCTCTTTTACTCGCATGGTCTGGGGGTAAACTTGGGTGCCAATCAGTGCATGGAAGGAGATCTCTGGATGTAGGTTGGTTTGGATGAAGCCTTTGGAACACTAACAGTTTGTTCTTCTGCATTAGCAGCTTCAAACCCTGCCTCTTCGCCCCCTTCCCCTTCTTCCTCAAGTGCTTCAAGGTAGTAGAATTTCTGTGCCTTACAGAGATGACCCTGGGTGTATTTCTCGTCACAATTGAAACATAAACCTCTGGCCCTTCCCTCCCTCATCTCTTGAATACTCAGCCTCTGTGGGACAAAGTTTGATGCAGGATTGGGAGTGGTAACAACATTTGGAGTCCTGGTGTTGTAGGGAGATGCGTGCTGGAAGGTGTTGTGGGTTTGGGCACAAAAGTGTTTTGTAACTCTTCTTTATGCAAGCTAAATTCTCTTCGAAACCCCTGGCTAACCCAATTGCTTCACTCACATTCTTTGGCCTCTGTGACTTGACAACCCATTGAATTTCATCTCTCAATCCACTGATGAATGTGCTCAAGAAATGTCTTCTACGAAGTTGGACCGCCTATCAAATTCCTGTATATACACTTCTAAATCCCTTTTTTGTTGCAATTTGGAGAGAGTCCCTCCATAGTCCTGGAAAATGGTTGGAGCAAATCGTGTAATCAGCTCCTCCAAAAACAATGGCAAAGACATCGCCTGAGCACTTGGCTTAATGTGTCTCCGAAACCACTGTGTCGCCCTCCCCCTCCAATATAACGAGGCATTCTTCAATTTCTCTGAGTCTGGAACCCCATAGAACTTAAGGAATTGTTCAACCCCACATCCACTCCGTCGGGTCCCCTTCTTGGAAAAAAAGAAACTCCATTTTAAAAGGAGCTCGAAACACTCTTCCATAGTCATTACGATCTGTAGGATCTACTGAGTTGGGGTTAGGATTGGTTACCTCCCTGTGAAGGATTTACAATGGTGGATTCAGAAGCAGGGGAGCACTGGGGTTCCGTGGTTGGGGCTGCATCTGTTGCATCATCTCCATCATCGCATCCAGTCTAGCATCCAACCTGCTCGACATCGACACTAATCGCTCATCAACACTTGTCGCTATTGCCACTACCCTCTTGGTGAGATACTCACTCTGGAGCTTCATATCTGCTACCTCACCCTCCATCGATGTGCTTCCCTCATTGCGGCCATCGCCCTCAACGTTATCAGGCTCTGATACCAGATTATCAGGAGTGGGATTCCTTTGCGATCGAGGTCCTGCCATTAAAGAAGGATATGGAAATGTAGGGTTAGAGAGATTGAGATTTAGGGGAAGAAACTAGATTTTTATTAAGCATCGAATCTCTATTACAGCTTAAGATTTATAGGAGGGAGGTTGGTGGTTTCGCTACAGGACAAGGCCAAGACACATGCGCAACACGTGCAAGGTGCCAATGCAGCTCCCGCCAAGCCTCACTTTAAAAATAGTGCGCAAAGCACGTAAAAAATGGATACAACTGATACAAAAAAAAGAAAGAAAAATACATAGCTCTTATTCCTCTGATAACCATGGGTTCCGACCAGCTTCGGTGACTTTCGCTTAACTACGACGTCCCTGACAGAAGAAATTGAAAGAAGAAGATAAAAACAAAGTACAATTCAATATTAATTCATCATATATTTTCATTTCAGAGCTTGAGTTTATGAGGAGATGAAGACACGTGCAACACCCGTGAGGAGAACAGTAGGGATTTAATTGCAAAACACCTGCTAATTATGCAAAAAGAACCCGAAAACAAAGATAATCCCTTAGGGACTGATATGTAACCAGGAGGGACTGATATGTGAAGAATTCTCTCACTGCAATTCAAGTACAGTTTTTGTGCAAACTGTATCAATCCTTTCCCCCTTAAATTTGACCTTGTCCTCAAGGTCAATATGAAGATCTTCTTTAACACTATGAGACCCATCCAAGAACATCTCCAAATGCGTGATAAATCCCAATATTATTTTTGTGTCTTCATCAAAGATGAAGTGCCAAAGGGCTTTGCAAAGATGAAGTCCTAGGGAACTAACTATTCACTGATTTTGGTGAAACGATTATCTCATCTGTCTCTATGAAAGGTCCAAAAATTAATTACTGAGGAGGAGGGTTTGGCATCTCAATCACCTCATGTACCTTAGATAAACTATTAGCAGGAAGACGAGGAAGAGACTCCCGTAATGCATTCACATAGACTTTAAGGTTCTCAATTGAACGCAGTGTGGCAACTCTAATTGAGCATCCATCACGAGATGGTTTCATGCACATCGTTTCGAGTGGAGCTTCCAGCCCAATTCTTGCCAAATATTAGGTATTGGAGAATGCAGAAGCTCTTTTTTACTCCTAACATCCTTTGGTATGGTAAGCACTCCTACATCTTTCAGATGATCCAGAGAAAGAGATGTTGACACCAGTGATGTTGACACTTTATCCATATAAAAATTGGGAGCTAAGGGTCCAGGACTTGTATAAGGAACTCCTGCAGCTCCCAATAAAGACTGAAGGGTACCATCCTCATTATGATCAATCCAAACCAAAAGAATTGTTGCAGTAAAACCCTCATTGATGATTCATAGCAACTTCCACGAGGAAAAAAAAACTTCTCTAGGGACATCTGAAGCATTTCAAAGGGAAAAAACCCTCCTTCCTTTTTCAGTTTGTGGTAAAAGGTCAACAACATTTTGAGTCAGTATTTTACTAGCAATTCTTGATCCTGCTGCTCCTTCCAGGTTAATGCAGGTTGTGTGCTCATATCCAATAATATGAATATCCAACTGCTTCAGGTAAGGTTGTGGACTCTTTTCCAGGTAAATTTTGACAACACTAGAGCCATGGATCAAGACTTATACCATCTTGGCATCTTTAGCAACCAATTTTCTATCGGTCGATGATAAACTCAACTCCAACAAGTCAAGAAACTATTGAGAATGACAGAAATTGTCATAGAGCATCCCCATTTTCACTGCAGACACCTGATTCTTAGGAGATGGTTGGAGACTTAGCAGTTTAAGGCAGCAAATGGTATGAATATGAATAAAGAGGTGGGACAAACATTCATGGCCCCCAAGACACCCGAGATCAATCGTGAAACCAGAGAGGAACTGCAATTTCTCTTGCAGATAAATAGAGACCCTTTGCTTCTTGTTTTCCCTCCGTATTTGGCAAGTTTATAGAATAATTGAATGCAACTCAAAGTCATGGGGCAAAATATACACATGGAGATTGTCCCTCTTTGGATCAAGAGCATAGAAGAAGAACAGAAATCCTGCAGATACTTGCACAACCTCACGGCTCCTACATGTGCCAATGCTAGAAACACAACATTCTTTACTGCTACGGTGGAGCCACTAGATGTCCCAAATGATCCATATCGGTCTCCTTGCATCATTCTCAGGAATCTCTTGTGAGAGTCCACAACATTATCGCAACAACCGACCAAGGTGATTGAAATTGCAGGCATAACAAATGAGTAGGATGCGTCACTAATTGCTGTACCCCCTCCTGGATCAAAGATAACAGCACTTATCCCTTCCTCAATTATTTCCACACATTTTCCCACCATCATCCTCACACAGCTTATCAAGCAAAGAGCAAGTGAAAATTCCCACTACCTTTAAGAAGTAAAGAGCATCCAATCCAATCTCAGCCCTTTCTTTTTATTGGATTCCTTGAACAGAATCCACCGCATTAATATTCTGATTGATTAACATATCAGTATCACTTTGCAAAAGAATAGAGTCAGCTTCAACCTTTGCATTAACTTCAGCTTCAGCTTTAGATTCAGATTCGCCTTCATGAAGTTCTATTGGTGCATTAGAAGTTAGCTCCTCATCAATGTAGAAATCGACAAACATAATGGAAATGATCTTCCCATCATTATCAGTCTCATCTTCCTCAACAACATCAACAATGGGTAATATTTTTCTTTTGGATTTATATCTAATTTGGTCGCTCTTATTTTATCGTGTTTTAGTATGTCAAACCACATTCTTTCTGTTACTTCTTCATTGTTTTCTTCTCTTTCTGAAGGTTCTTCTATTTCTGTTATTTCTGTCATCATGTTTATTTCACATTCTTCTGTTTCACCTTCACTACTTCCACTATCTTCTTCCATTGCCATTATTTCTTCATCTTCACTTATTTCTGACCATTCTTCATCATATTCTATGGGTTCATAGTTTATGTTGTTCATTTCTTCAATTTCTTCTATGTATTTCACATTTTTTTTTCATTCTTTTAGGGCAATTTGGTGATATATGTCATACCTCTCCACATATGTAACAATTATATTTCTTAGGGTTTTCGTATACTGTCTATTTTTATTTTTATTTATTCTTCTAAAGTATTTTTTACAACGTTTTCTATATCTCTTAAATGTTTTTCTATATTTTGGTTTATATTTTTGAAATTTGTGATTATTCTTCTTTGTATAATTATAGTTATTATTAGATCTCCAATGATTCGGTCTTACATCTTCACAACAAATTCTTTGTTTATATGTTCTATAATGTTTCATTGTTGCTCCAGCATCTTGGCATACTTTGTCTCTATAATCTTTTACAAATTGTGTTCTATACCCTAAAGTGTCTACTTTTGGTTTTACTTTCTCACCCATGTATGCACTATATATGTTTATACTCCATGGATCAGGTAGTTTTAGAAAGAATGAATCCAGGATTGGACTCCTTTCTTCTTTTATGTAATAACTATCTTGGAAATATTCTCTAAATTCACAAACATAGTTGTCAAATAACACATGTCGCATATTTCTAAGTTGCTTAGTCTCCATCTTGCCTGGTTCTTTTTGTATATAGTGTGTTTTTTTCCTTTATCGTATACACTGAATTCTGTTCTTATTGCTATCTCGTAATTCATAATTATTTCTTTTAGACCTAAGGTTCGTTGTGTTGAGGTATCTTCAGTTCCTTTATCATCAATTGGTCTTGATTTTCTTATAGTATTTCTTTCTTCTTCCTTTAATCCATTCCACCATTTCGCTACTAACCCTATAAAGGTGGCTTCTATAAATTTCTCAAATGTGTTTCTTGTAAGATTCTGCCTAAATGCTACTATTAGTGAGGCTTTTACCCATTCTTCAATTGTCCTATCTACGTCTTTTACGCAATCTAGGTCTAACCATTCTCCATTCCCTGCTATTCCTTTTTCGTAGTATTCTGTAGGTTCATATTTTGAGGTTTCCTTTTTCTTTGTCTTTTCCTAGCTGCATTCTTCTTTTTGTATTTTGTCATTTCCATGGTAATTGGTAAGGTTTTTTGTTAGGTGGTGGCCTTAAGATTTCGTACATGTCATTTGGAATTTCTGAAGGTTTTGCTATAATCTTATCTTGGTCCATTTTTACTTCTTCATTTGTTATGTCTAGATTTTTCAAGGCTTCTTCTACTTCTACTGGGTTAGGATTTGCCATTTAATCTTCTATTTTCAAAATATTTATATTAAGTTTTGTTATTACTTCTAACTCTTTCATACCTTCTTCCGTTATGCCTAATTCTTCTTCTGTGTAGTCAGTTATATATCTAGCTAATTCTTTTATATTTTTATTTATGATTTTTAAGTCTTTTCTTATATCTCCCTATAATTTCAGGACCATTGTAATCTTCTTCCAACTCTTGTATGTTTATCATATAAATTTTTGGGGTTATGTTAGGATTTAATGCAGCTGCTTTATTGGCCATACTTAGCCTGTTATTTTGTATGCTAATAGTTGTTGGTAATACCGACTTGCTTCTTCGTTTCTGTAATCTAATACTCTGTATGCTATCTCTTTTTGTATTTCTTCAGGTAGTTTATTAGTTACTTTTCTTGTTAGTAACAAGTATTCTAATATTTTTTTACTACCAATATGCTTCCTTTCTGTTAATCTTTTATCGATGTATCTAATCTTGAATTTTGAAAGATTTTTTAATTTTAGTTTCTTTATTTTCTGTGAATTTTCCAGCTTTTATAAGGATAAAATATATTATAGTTTATAACTTCTAAAGTAGGGTTCTAAATAAAATTTTGTTTTTAGATTATTATATTAATAGGGTTAGTTAGATGTAATATTTTATAAAAGTAAGTCATTTGGCTAAATCTTTTTGAAAGTGGGTCGTTTGGCTAAATAATGAGTGAAAGTGGGTCAAATATTAGAGTTAGCTCTATATAGGTAGGGGATATATGATTAGGGTTTAGGTGTAGATAGGGTTGGGGTAACGGGTGTTATTAGGGTGGCTAACGGGTAGGGTATGGGTTAGGGAATAAATGGGTTTATGGGTTGACTGTGTATATAAGAGATAGGATAATGGGTTTAGGGTATTTATGAGTGGATAATAGGTTTAATTGGGTAATAGGGTAAATAGGATTTAGGGTTTATAAATGCATATAGGGTTTTATAGAAATACTAATAATAATAATAAAAACAATAACAATAATAATAATATCAGTATTAAAAAAAATAACAGTAATAATAATAATAAGAGTAATAATAATAAGAATTGTATTTCAATATAAAAATCATAGAAATAGTTACAAATAAAATTATAGATCGAAAACAGATTTTAATAGAATATCCAATAGTACGATTTGACAAAAAAAATTGAAAGTAGTAAAAATAATTTATGAAAATTTTAAATACACGGAAAATACATATATACGGAAAACAGGGGTTACACAATCATTGACGAACTACTTGATGAACTGCATGGAACAAGGTTTTTCTCCAAAATTGACCTCAGATCTGGTTACCACCAAACCAGAGTTAAAGAATCTGATGTGCCTAAAACTGCCTTCCGCACTCACCATGGGCAATTTGAATTCTTAGTGATGCCTTTTGGGCTCACAAATGCCCCGGCAACCTTCTAGTGTCTCATGAACCAAATTTTCAAAAAATACCTACAGTCCTACTTGGGATAGCCACCTCCAACACCTAACTCTAACTCTGTCAGTACAAAGCTCCAATCAGCTGGTAGCCAAAGTAAGTAAGTGTAGCTACGGCCATGAAGA